>JAOVYX010016399.1:0-24795 GCA_035668315.1 Drosera spatulata | reverse complement strand
TTATATCGTTCGTATTCTTAAATAGCATTATATATATATATTTGTATATTTAATATCAAAATTTCGGGCTATTACATGAATAGTGAATTTGAAATGAAAGATCTTGGCAATACTAAATTTTGTCTAGACATACAAGTTGAACACTTAACAAGTGGAATTTTTATCCATGAATCGCTATATACTGAGAAGGTCCTTTCTAGGTTTTATATTGATAAAGTCCATCCCTTGACATCTCAATGATTGTTAGATCATTAGATATCAAGAAAGATGAGTTTCGATATCCAAAAGAGGGAGAAGATATCTTAGGACATGAAGTTCCTTATTTAAGTGCAATTGGTGCGCTTATGTATCTTGCTAATTGTATAAGGACGGGCACTGCTTTTGCGATTAACTTACTAACAAGGCATAGTTCAGCTCCGACAAGAAGACACTCGAATGGAATCAAGCATCTCATGCGATACCTTCGTGGAAGCATTGATATAGGGCTACTTTATTCAAGAGGAGTGAAATCCACACTAATTGGATTTGCAGATGCTGAGTACTTGTCAGATCCACACAAAGCAAGATCACAAACAGGTTATGTATTTACTTTTGGAGATACCGTAATATCGTGAAGATCGGTGAAGCAGACTCTTACAGCAACATCTTCTAACCATTCAGAGCTTATAGCAATGCACGAGACTAGTCGAGAATGTATGCCACTCAGATCCATGATACAATATATACAAGAGTCATGTGGGATGCCTTCAGTTCGTGAAAAAGCTACAATCTTATATGAAGATAATACAACTTATTTTGCACAACTCAAAGGAGGTTACATCAAAGGCGACAGAACAAAGCATATATCACCAAAATTCTTCTGGTCACATGATCTTCAGAAGGATGGGGTCATCGATGTACAACAAATCCACTCAAGTGACAACTTGATAGATTTATCCACAAAACATTATCAGAAGCAACCTTTATTAAGCTCAGGCACAAGATAGGAACGAGAAGGTTTAACAATCTTCTTGAACAAAATTTCAATGTTTAAGCGAGTTTTGTTTAAGGGGGAGATTGTACTCTTTTTTCTTCATCAAGGTTTTTATCCCATTGAGTTTTTTTATGACAATGTTTTAACGATGTAATCTTAATAGGTGATATATACATTAAGGTGGAGTGTTGTAATTATTCAATTATAATTATCCTTTGAAAATGATGTATTTATACCTAAGTCTAGATATTTTTCTTTAAATCTCACCTAGTTTTGAGGCTATTAAAGGGACTTAACTAATTAGCTATTAATTAGAGCTAATCATCTTAATTAAGTGAGAAAATTAGATGTTAATTAATCATCTTGAGTCCTATAAATAGGGCTAATTTGTAAGGTGTTATGTACACATTCTAAGAGAAGAAAATCTCTTTTTCTCTCTCTATATTTCTTCTCTAAAATAGTTTAATTATTTTATTAATTCCAACGTTTATGGTCCGACGAAATTAAATCGGGCATATTGACGAATCGTTTCAACCTACGCGAGCATTTGTTTGACAATAAATAAAATATTTTCTAAAAAATCAAGGTTTATAGGATTTATTGGGTTTGATAGTGACTAAAGTACTAGTCATGCAACTTTTCAAAAAAAAAAAAAAAGTACTAGTCATGCATCGCCAGGAATTGAACATCTCGAATAATACTCCCTCCGTCTTAGATAAATTATGATGAGGTAACTTGATACGAAAATTAAGAAAACTCTTTGACTTCACTGTTTTTCCTATATTACCCTTGTAAGTGGGTTTGGTTTGTAAGTGGGTTACGAAAGAAAAAACATAAAGGAGATTAGAGTAGAATTATGAGTGGACGGTGAGAGAAAAAACAATGATGGTGGAGATGATGTGATATAGAGTGAAGGTATTTGAGATTTTTCACCTTATAAAAATTATTAAATAGAAAAACATTGTAATTTATATGAAACGATCAAATTTAATAATGTATCATAATTTATATGGAACGGAAGAATTACTAAACTTATCGTTAAATGACCCAAACATACAAAAATTCAACAATATTCATAAAATCATACACACGAGAAAAAAATTCCCCAAACATATAATTTATCCCATTCACCTCTCTCTCCTTCCTCCTTGTCAACCTTCTCCAAAACACACATCATCATCACCACCGCTACATCCGATAACCACCGTCTTCCCAAAATCACCAACGAATTGTTCCAGATGGCATCAGAGGTCTTGATTGTGATTGTGTTTGTTTTCGATCTCATCGCGTTCGGGTTTGTCGTCACTATCGAGCAGCATCGAAGCGCTATAATCAACATGATCTATCTATAGGTCTTTCTGTTTCTTGTTTTTCTTTCTTGTTTGGTGAAATGATGTTTGGTAGCGATGCATCAATGGAATTGTGATGGCGTGGTGATGCTTCGATTCGGTTTAATAGTGTAAATTGAGAGAATGATGTTTCTTGAAGTTTATGACCTAAGATTATGTGTGCGATTGGTTGGGGATTGGAATGGTTTGCTTGAGATGTGTTGATGTCTCGTTTAGCTATGTTGAATCGAATGAGTGATATTGCTCGATGTGATGTGAAAGTTTGAGATCTGAATGAGATGGATGGAAAATAATTAGCATTAACCCTAAATCCCTCCCTCCCCTACAACAAAGACTGAATTAATGTTAAACGATTTTGTTGGTATGATTAGTTCAGACTCTTTGTTTGAGGCGCTCTGTTTTTCCTTCTGTCGCTCTGTTTTTGCTGCTCTGTATAAACACAGATGCTTTATTTTTCTTAAGGCGCTTTGTATTTTTGTTCAGACGCTCTATTTCTGAAATAGAACGAGAGAAAAACCTTATATGGTCAGATTCCGATAAAAATTCCGACAACGTTTCATATTTTGACGGGTGGTCGGATTCCAGTCAGATTCTGACGACGATGGCCGGATTCCGACCAAAATTCCGACGGCGATTGGGTGATGGTCGGTGTTTGAATGGAGATGAGAATAGAATTAAAGATTTAAATGAGATGGATGAATTATTTATTTTTGGAATTTAGATTGTTTGTGTATCTTTTAGGTTTTTTTTCAAATTTTATATATTTAGATAATTCGTCCTAAACTTATCTGACATACCATACAGATAATTTCCTGTCTAATGTTTTTCTATAACTTGGTAAAGTATAGTAGTACTCCTACTCGATTGAGAGAGAATTGGAACTAACAAATTTTCGATATGTCAAATAACCAATAAAATAAAAGAAAAAAAAAGGAGAAACAAGGGAAATGACCATTCCATTCAACTCCAAAGATCTGAACAGACTCTTCTCCTACAAGAAAACCAATCTCACCGCCATCTGATCTGCTCGTCTCCGCATCTCCTCTTCATCATCTTCATCATCTCCAATTCCCCAAATCTCAAACCACCCACTAATCTAACCCCATTTAATCACCCCATTCAATGAATTAATCACCCCACTTAACCTGAACCCCACTCCTCAAATGACCCACCCACTCTCCCATTCCACCACGCGCCGCCACACCCCTCACCACGCGCCATCATGTCTCACTGTCCCCACCTCGCCGCCTTCCGCAAACCCTTCACTCTCCCCTCACGCGCCACCACCCGTCACTGCTCCGCTTGCCTTTCCCTCCTCTCCCCTCGCCTCCTCTCCTGCCTCTGCTGCCTCTCCTGCCACTGCCACTCTCACGCGCCCTCCCACGCGCTGTCAACTGGGCACGCGCTGATGGTCGATGTCGTCCGCGCGGAGCTGTATTGTTGCGTGTGTAGGGATCAGGTTTATGATCCTGAATTCGATGAATTGATTGTTGAAAATTTGATCTTGGTGAAACCCCAGATGAGGATTTCAAATGGGGTGACTGAGATTGGGGATAGTAATGTGATGAGGAAGAAGAGGAGGAGGGTTGAGTATCGGCCGTGGGCGCCGGATCTGAGGGAACGGATCCTGATAGGTCAGAACTCAAAGCTATTGAGGAATGATTCAAATGGGTGTTGCGTATCGGATGAATCGGTTGGTCGTGGTGATGCAATTGTGGTTTCGGTTCCGTGGGGATTGAGAGGATTGTGTAATTTGGGGAACACTTGTTTCATGAATTCTGTGTTGCAGGCTTTGTTGCATACGCCGCCGTTGAGGAATTATTTTCTCAGTGATAGGCATAATAGGTATTATTGTCAGAGGAAGAATGGGAGGGTTGTGACCAGGAATGGAAGCGGGCGTGGTGAAAATGAGGAGAAGAAGCCTTGTTTGGCTTGCGATTTGGATGCTATGTTCTCCGCGGTGTTCTCGGGTGGGAGGAGTCCGTATAGCCCTGCTAAGTTTCTATACAGGTGGGGAAATGACTTGGACGGGATTGCATTGGATTGGATCTGAGTTTTGTGATTTGTTGAGTTTTCTTTGAATGTAATGTGTTCATTTGAGAAAAAAATGTGATCTTGATGAGGTTGAACGATGGATAGAATTTTTTTCGCTGTCGGTCATTGGTTCAGATGGGGTTGGATTGAATTTTTATGATTTGTTTTCGTTGAATGACTGTAATTGTTTGAGAAAAATGTGAGCTTGGTGAGGTTGAATGGTGAAGAAAAGCTTTTGGAATCCATAATCCTTCACTCGAATGTGTCGTCTGGCGAGTTTTCTTGTGAGATGGTGGACATTGCCTAATTGTTAGTGACTGTTTGGGCGAAAGCAATGAAAAAATGGTGAATGTATAGCCTGAGAAAATCATAATAGCATTTTTATTTATTTTTTCATTGAAAGAAATGGAATGTATATCATATGATCCGGTTTCAAGATTTCAAAGTTATGAAAGATGGAAGCGTTCTGGTTTTTAGGATGCTATGTGTTTTCATTTTTGTTCATGCTGTGTGAAATTCCTGAGGTCTGGGTGTTGGTCATTTATGCAGTTGGTGGCAGCACGCTGCAAACTTGGCGACTTATGAGCAGCAGGATGCTCATGAATTTTTCATTTCCATTCTTGATGGGATTCATGAAAAGGTTGAGAAAGATCGTTGCAAGCCTCAGAGTCAAGGTACTCTCTATCTCATTCCTTGTGAACAATTAGCTCATCCGAAGCTTGTCTTTGTGATCGTGTTGCTTTTTCAATAGCACAATAGGAGGATCAGAACATTAATCATCAGAACATTAATCAGAACGGTAGATGGCAGCAATGAAAAGAACTACAATTTGATACGCTTATAATTGACATCTCTTGGCTCATAATCTGTACTTTCCCAGTTTTCACATTATTTAGTTAATTAAAGGTTTTTTCTAGTTTATGAAAAGCTTATATTCATCGAAATTATATCTGCTATCTGTTTCATGAAGTTCAGTGTGAGGGGGAAAGAGTCAAGAGACTCTCAAAGTGGGAAAAGCAAGACAGAAATCCGGATTTTGAATTTTCGATTTTTTTAAATCAGGGAGAAAATTTTTGTAAAAGTATAAATAAGACTGAAGGACATAAGTGAACTCCTCATTGCCATAATAAGGGCATAGATGTTCTCTTTCTTCTTTTCTGCCTTAGCCTTGTACTTTCCTTACTTCAAATTGGTTCTTGCTACTTGCTGTCGAGACTATTGGATATGTGAAAAATGGACTATGTTGGGCTGAGCATGCTTCAAACTACTCTTTCTCTCCAACATATTTGATGCAACTGTGACCATCAACAAGATCTTGATGGATCCGATTATTTCGGGGATTTTTTCTGAAACTGAAAATAGTGCTCTTAGCTCATATATGAGCGGGTATAAACATTGTTGATACTTTGGAGTGTTGGAGAATGGAAACCAAACTTATGAGGGCATCGTAAAAACATCTGTTTTCCTGAAGTCTCGAGTTTATAAAATTAAAACTTTCGAGTTTTTTTCCCCCAAGAATAGAGTGCTTTACTTGTGGCATACTTTTTCTTCTTACTTCCCTTGATCACACCACATATCGAAGAGATTTATTGCTCATAAAACTTTCTTCCCATGGAGCTGCATACTGCCTTCTAGATTCACCTTCAAAATTTTTTCATCACCTTGATTCTGATGCCAGTTCCATCCTTTTTGCTTTCTCTAGGTTTTTATCCATAACTTGGGTGATCAGAAGCTTGAGAGAAAGAGTTCGCTCTAGTTTGAAAATCGGCTAACTCTCGTAGTCAAAGTAAGGGGAGCTTAATCTTAATATGAAGATCTTCATCATACTAAAAGCTTAGGATCAATGTTTTTCCCCGTGGTTATCAGCCAGCTTTAGATAATAAACTTTTTACAGTGGTATTCCATTTTTTCGATCTGGTGGTTGTACTGGATACTGCATGAGCATTGCTTCTTCTACTTCGTTCATTTTTCTTTAGTTGTTGTTCTACAAGTAACTTGTCCAAATTTGTCTTTCTTTGTATGCGAATAGTCCAGACTTGCTTTCTTGACAAGTTTAAAATTCAAATTATTTTGTGAACGTTGTTGTCAAGATACTCAAGTCCTTTGCTTCGCTATCTGACCGCTGTCTGTCATTTTATGTATCTGCAGGTAGTGGAGAATGTTGCATCGCGCATAGAGTATTCTCAGGCATACTACGATCAGACGTCATGTGCATGGCTTGCGGTTTCACATCCACGACATATGACCCTTGTGTAGACATCTCATTGGACTTGGAACCAAATCATGCCGAGAAGACCAACTCCATAAAACCCAATCATCATGTTTGCAGCAGTGAAACAGTCCCTGTGAATCCCATCCGGTCCTGCTGCTCATCCACGCTCACGGGATGTCTCGATCGGTTCACTCGACCTGAGAGACTCGGGACTGACCAGAAGTTCTTTTGCCAGCAGTGTCAGGTGAGGCAAGAGTCTCTCAAACAGATGTCCATAAGAAAGCTGCCCTTGGTATCTTGCTTTCATATTAAGAGGTTTGAGCACTCCTCTACTCGGAACTTGTCGAAGAAGGTGGACCGCTATCTGCAATTCCCATTCTCGTTGGATATGGCACCGTATTTGTCATCATCCATCTTGAGGGCCAGATTTGGAAACAGAATTTTCTCTTTTGACGGGGACGAACAAAGTGGTCAAGAGGAGGTCTCCTCGGAGTTTGAGCTGTTCGCTGTCATAACTCATTCGGGGAAACTGAATGCAGGTCATTACGTGACGTATCTGAGATTGAGTAATCAGTGGTACAAGTGTGACGATGCTTGGATCACTCAAGTCAACGAGAGCATCGTGCGGGCGTCTCAAGGATACATGATGTTTTATGTGCAAAAGATGCTTTACTACAAAGCAAGTGAAAGGCCAGCTTCCTAATCACATCTATGCCGGCTGTGCTTCTGTTTTCAGTTGGCTGTGCTGACCGAGATTCCAGGAGATGGCAAGGGGAAGATAGCTCGCGCTTACCGGTGCCATGAAAGATTCAGAGCTTTGCGTTTTTGTTGACATTTGCCGCTGTGGGCTCTTTGTTTTTGTTCATCTTTTGAAAGCGAAGTATACAACCGGATAGCGAAGAAAAGCCTGGGTTTTTCAAGGCATCATTTTGGCAGCTGAAAATTTTTCTTTGGGACAAGAATTCGGCGAATTAGTCCTTTAGTCGGAATTTATTCTCTTTTGTTCATCTCCTTCGAACTTGGGGTTCGTTTTTGGAGGATCAAATTATTCTGTGATGCCCAATTGTGGAGTGTATCCTCGTGGAATTACAGTGCTCAAAGGTGTGATCTTTGTAGTGGTTTTTCACATCGCATATCAATGACGAAAAATTTGGTTTTGAGTCTCGAGCCTTTTTCTTTCCTTTTACGTCTGTATTTGTCAGAGTAACAACTAACAAGACGCAGGAGCATCTTTAATTACATGCTGGAGCATCTTTCTTGCGGTGGTTCGGCTACTTACCTAAATGAGCAAGTGATTCTCACTTCGGCCGAAGGCATTTAAATTGATTTCACCATAGGTCGCCTGAGATAGAGATGAATCTCCAATCTGCAACCACCGCAGTGCTCTAATCTTGATCGGATATCACACTAGGGTTATTCTTGTAGCTTTTGACTATAGCAGCGGACGCCCACAAGCTGCTGTGTACATCATGGGCTGCCAAACACCGAGATCAACCCCTGATGATTTGATTTACTGTAAAAATGATCCATTAGCACTTTGAAGCTAATAGTACACAACATAATACCCTTTTTTTCCTAGATGGAATTTAGAGGCGAAACAAAAACAGAATACTACAATCATACAAACTCAGAAACAAAAATACCAACAGGATGGCTTTTCCAAAATTCTGAATAAGAAATCGCATCAGAATTATAGGACTGTATCAAGCACATAGAATTTCCTTCACAAATAGACGAGAATGAAGGAGGATTTCAAAGTCTTTTAAAGTCGATAGGAAGCAAAGCGGGAAAAACGTTACAATTGAGCAATCAAATTGACAAAAGCAGCATATCTAAGTTCCTAAGAATATTTTAAGTTAAACCTAAAGAAAGAGAGGTTTTCCGTTTCCAGTTTTATGCTGTTTATCCTCCTACCATTATAATTGAAACATCGAATTTCCAACAGTTGTTATCTTATCGTGTATTTTCAAATGTACCTGTTTTACCTTCTAGCACAAACACTTCCACATCCCTCAACTGTCAAAAACCCTAATCATCTAAACCACCCCATTGAACTCCATTTACATCATCTTTTATATCTTTTGCATTTCGATAAACTTGAAAATACTATCCGAGGTTCAGTTGCTCCTGTACTCATCCTATATCCCAAGATGTATAGTATGTGCCAGAAGGTTAAAAATAGAGTATTTGATGGCAACCAGAATAATGCATCCGTTGTGTTGAATCATTTAGTAAAGTCTTGTTGTTTGGCATGACTTTTGATTATGGATTTCTGTTTTGGATTCTCTCGCTAACAAATCTAAACTATTTGGTATGATTTTTAGTTTTTTTAAAATGAAAAATCAAAAATAGAAAACTGAAATCCAGAAATAATGATTTTCAGCAAACGGATGCTTGAAGAATGGAGATGGCCTGCCATCAATTTCATTTCTTGATTCCTGATTTCTTTATACATAATATTTCAGACCTCCTCTTTCAAATAATCATTTTTTATTTAATGTGACCATTTTAATTGGGTTTGGTTTGGCTGTTCAAAGTAATGAAATCTAGAATAAGTTTATAAAAAAGGAACTTTAAAACTCTATAAGCTGGATTGAGAGAACCAAAGCACTATTTCAAAGGTGGGATCCCAATCTATTGTAAGAAGTTTAAGAGTCAAAATAATGGAATCCATAAACAATAATAGAATAAAAAAAATCAGAATCCAAAACAAAAACATCACATCAAATAAAATTATTATTGAAAAAAATGAGTCTGAAATTTTTTGTCATAAGAAATCAGAAATCAGAAAATGAAATCCACTTTTTTAGGATTTCAGTTTTCTGTTTTTGATTCTTCATTTTGGAAAACACTAGGGCATTATCAAATAGTGTGGATTCTTTAACCAGAGAATCCAAAATCAAAAGCCATGCCAAATTGGGCCGCAACAGTTCCACATTTTGTTGATTGATTGTCACAAAACCCCTAATCATCTGAACCTTGCAAATAAGGTTTGATTCGATACATTTAATACAACACACTACTAATCTAATCGATAATGAAGCAAAGTATTTCGAATTTCGAGCTCCGAAATAAGTGACTCAAAGTGGAACTCGAATCGAACAATAGCAATCAAAACCAAACCAGAGAAGTTGGAATCAAATGAGGGACTAAGGAGACGAAGTTCTATTGTTCAGAGAGAGATTAGGTTACCAGGAATGAGAACGCTGCCTCCACTCTTCGCCGCGGCCGCCGCCTTCGTCGTCGTCGTGGCACTTTTCGTCGCTAGCGTGGGAGTGTTGTGAGGGGTTCTGCGATTGCGGTGCGAGTGAGAGCGGAGACTGGTGAGGGTTTATGCCAAAAAAGGCTGATTCGTTTACGGCGAAACACTCTTAGTAAGAAAAAAATTATCCAAAACTTTAAAAACTAAAAAAAAAATTAAAGATATATAAACGAAAAAAAATTCAAAAACATATAATTTATTCAAACGTTCTATTTATGGAAAAAACAGAGGACCTGAGTACAAAATTCAATTTCAACTGCTGCTCTATTTTGAAATAGAACGTTTGAGTAAACATCGAATATTCATACATCTCATTCAACACGATGATTTTCATATAATATACGTTGATTTTTTTTTATTGAAAACTTATAAATTACATGATGAAAGTCGTCTAAAACAATACACATACATTTCATTCAACACAATGATTTTCATACAATATACATTGATTTCCTCATTCAAAGAGTCCTATCACGTAGAGAATCATCATCATCGGAACAAACTAAACGAGTCATTTGCTAAAGTCTCACAACCTACATCATCATCGTGGTTTCCAATCAAGAATCAACTCCTTCAACGACGACGAAATCGAAGGGGATTGGACAAGACAATGAAATCTTAGGAGTTCGTTAGTTCACCTTCACGTCTTTGCTCTGCGGCGACGGAAACAGGTTAGGGTTTTGGCGACGGTCGAGATATGAGATCGGAGGAATGGCGGCGACGGCTATGTTGGGTGAGGTGGAAGAGTAGAGGAAAAGGGAGATATGGGGAAGGAAAGGATGATTGATTGGGTGTATATTTGAAATCGTAATTTTTGGGAATTCTAATCCCATGTGTAGTTATTTTTAATTTTTTTTCCAAAACTTGCAGTTCTTGATCAATATAAATAATCATGATTATAAATTTTATATATTCCCTTCATCCTATAAAGAGGACTGTAAGCGATTACTCAAGTCGACGACGATGATTCTCGACGGCACCAGTCCACGGAATGGCAAAGAAAGATCGTCTTAAGAAAGTGATAGTGAGTATCGGTATCTAGACTGATGAAGAAAACGGTGTGGAGGAGGAGAGTATAACGATGAAAGGGATGGTTTCGAACGAGAAAACCCTAGAGATTCACAAGCCTGATGTGAAGGAGGCTAGTTTGGGTTTGATGATGAAGAAGTCGGGAGAGGGTTCGAGTCTACGAGTTGGTGATGTATGTGATGCGAAGTTGTTGAATGAAATTGAGAAGGGTTTAATGGAGAATGGTTGTAGTTGGGCTAATCGAGTAGAAGAGGAGACAATGTCATATGCTGATGCACTTCGAGGACAAGCTAAATCACCAGTTGTTTCGATTATTGAAAATAGAGTGTTGAAAAAAGGAATGATGATATGAAACTGACTATGGAGGACATTCGCTCTGAATGTGTATACTGGAAGAATTTCCTTATTGGTTACGTTTTGGGTGACTCCTTGCTGTTTACTGCTATGAAACGATACATTCAGCTACAATAGAGAGATATGATGATGCCTAAAATATACTTGCACGATGCATGC
Source organism: Drosera spatulata (assembly GCA_035668315.1). NCBI lineage: Eukaryota > Viridiplantae > Streptophyta > Magnoliopsida > Caryophyllales > Droseraceae > Drosera > Drosera spatulata. Next base: position 13,423 of record JAOVYX010016399.1, on the reverse strand, counting down.
TATTATATTTTCAGGTTTGAGAAGGAAAGAGGATAGGTTAACAGTACGACAACAGGGTTGGTTTGTGAATTCATGACCATTGATCCTTCGAGATTGGACACCCTCTTTTGTGATGGAGGATGTGTTAGAGAAGGTATCTATTTGTATCCAATGTCAGGTCTTAGTCTTGAGTTTTAGGGAAGATTTGCTCTCGACAAACTTGCAAGTAAAGTTGATAGACCAATTTGTACTGACGTCCTTTGTAAAAACCTAAAAAATTTGAGATAATTTATTTTCTCAAAAAATAATAAAACAGTATATTACTGAACGTCGTAATTTATATAATGGGGTTATAAAATTCATTTGTCAAAATCATGACAAAAATATGATAAGGACACGAAAAATTCCATAAAATTTATTTTCACAATAATTAATGTGAATAGTAAATAATTGTACGTTATAATTTATTTTGCGTGATTAAAAGACTTATTTGATGATATAATAAGGAAAAATGCAAAATATGAATGAAATGCAACCCTAATACGCAAATATAGGGAAATACGATCTTAATATGAAAGTACCGTATTTATACGAAAATGACCCAAACCTAATTTTGGCACTTATTATCCTTTATGTCAATTTCTACTCCACCTAAATTAAATTATTTATCCACTAATTATCCATTAAAACTATTTTAATTGATTTAATTTTCTATAAATGTGCATGAAGAGACCTTATATGTTCTTGAATATGATCATCCTCGGACCAAAGCGCCCAAAAGAAAATCTGGACATTTATTTGCAACCTTTGATAGAGGAGCTTCTTATGTTGTGGCAAGTTGGGAAACCAACATATGATATTCACAAACATCAACTTTCAACATGAGGGCCTGTTTGTTGTGGACTATCAGTGATTTACCTGCGTATGTTATGTTATCCGGTTGGAACACAGCTGGTCGCTTGGCTTGTCCGTATTGAATGGGAAATACGAAGTCCTTTCACCTCAAGAATGGTCGAAAGCATTCATGGTTCGACTGTCCTTGACGTTTTTTGCCCATGGATCATCTTTTTAGGAGAAACAAGAGTGGGTTTTTGAAGAACAAGATAGAGAGTGTTCCCCACCGGTTGAGATTCTTAGTGGAGAAGGGATTCTTCACAGGGTTGCACACATCCCTACCACTAAGGAAAAGTTGGTCTATGACTTACCGATTGCTACAGTCGATTTTCACAGAATTCACAATTGGAGCAAGAGGAGCATATTATGGGGACTACCTTACTGGTCGTCTCTTCTAATCCGTCATAATCTTGACGTCATGCACATTGAGAAGAACATGTTTGATAACGTGTTCAACACAGTGATGGACGTGCCTGGTAAAACAAAGGACAACGAGAAGTCAAGAAGAGATTTGGGTTTGTACTGCAAAGATCTAAACTCCACCTCAAGAAGAGTGTTTTTGGTAATGGCAAGACACAGTTTTGTATGCCGAAAGGTCCGTATGTTTTGGAGAAGAACAAAAAAAAACTACTGTGTGAATGGGTCAAGAAACTACAATTTTCGGATGGTTACACATCAAACCTTCGTCGTCGCGTACGTGAGTCTGAGTGGTAGCTTAGACGCATGAAAAGTCATGACTGTCACGTCTTTATGCAAAGATTGATGCCCGTTGCTTTGAGAGAGTTGTTGCCGAGGAATGTATGGAATGTTTTGACGGAGTTGAGTCAGTTCTTCAGGGACTTGTGCACAAATTGTATATCTCGCGATAACATGGAGCGTTTGGAGATATTCACCCCTGAAATTATTTGTAAGTTAGAAAGACTTCTGTCTCCAAGTTTCTTTAACTCCATGGAACATCTCCTTATCCATCTACCATATGAGGCGAAAACGGCTGGACCTGTTCACTATAGATGGATGTATCCCTTTGAGAGGTAATGACTACTTCAATCTGAAGTCAACTCACCAACGATCTCACTCTGGATGGGCCAATGAATTTGTTCTTACTTCGCTTTTGAAGGTTTTTGTTCCATTTGAAGCAAAAGATTGGGAATAAAGCACATGTGGAGGGGTCTATATGCGAAGCTTATCTTTTGAAAGAAGCAAGCGGCTATCCAAAGTTGTATTTTCCCAAAAGTATGGAGACAAAGGCCAATGATCTTCCTCGTTGTTATAGGAGGTCAAGTGATGCTGGAAACGATGAAAACCTGCCGAATGTTTTTTCGAGACGGAGGTTATGCCTCAATTGGGAGGAAAGCAAAGACAAAGAAGAGGGCAGAAAAGAAATTGATGCTTGATGATCAAGATGCCGAGGCAGCTCATAAATACATTCTCGCGAACTGTGAACTTGTTGTCCCGTTTGAAAGGTATGATGAGCTGGATTTTTGGAGGCCATATTTATTCTTCATTGACCAGATTTCATATATCGACGATATAAATATGCTAGGTTTTTTGAGGAGGCGATGATGAACAGAGGTTGTGTTGACATTAAAGAAGAAGCATGGACGAAAGCGCGACATATATGGCCTATTTGGTTGAAAGAGCATGTAAGTTATAGGTTTTCTTCCTCGTTTGATTTAAGAAGTCAAATGTTTCTCATTCTCAATATCGTACGATTGGATTGTCAAAATATTTTCTCACAGGTCCGACTCCTTGAGGGCAATGAGATGGTGAAGGCAATAGCTGCGGGGCGTGCGGTTTATGTCAAAAAATTCAAGCAATATGTTGTCAACGATTTTTTGTTCGATACATTCTCAACCAGTAAGGGAAAAACTATAGCAAATTGGGGTGTTTGCGTGAAAGGAGATGGCCTCGCGGACTACTATGGCATTCTCATAGACATTGTTGAAATCCAATATATCGGGACAGATTTTAGAAGCTTAAAGACTGTGGTTTTCAAATATGAATGGTTCGATTCAGTCTCTGGATTGAGCGTACACCCGAGCTATGGGCTTGTTGATATAGATCGTCTGAGCAGATACAGAGGGCTGTATGATCCTTTTGTTTTTGCCACTCAAGCAATTCAAGTATATTATACTCCTTATCCGGGTTGTGCGCCTCGACACAGTAGATGGTGGGCGGTATTCAAAATGAAATCACGATGTACTATTGAAGCTTCCAAAGCAATGGAACAAGCTTTTCAAAAAGATTTCAATGTCTCCCCCTTTATTCTTGAACCATTGGAAGAAAAAAGAATATGACAATGATGATGAAGGTAAAGATGATGAGATAGGCGATGAGGAGGAGGAGGAGGACGAGGATGAGGAAGAGGAGGAGGAGGAGGAGGAGGAGGAGGAGGAGGAGGAGGAGGAAGACACAACATGAGACATAGCCAAAGAGGAGTCTAAACATGATGATGAAGATAACGATGATGAGGGGGAGGAATGATCATTTCTCAACATTCAAAATAAATATGTAAAGAACAAGACCTGCCTAACATAATGAATTATGTCTTTGTAGTATACGCAATCATATCGGTTGCAGTCCTTCGTATTAAATTAACATTTTTTTCCTTATATGTTCAGATGTCATCATCCGGTGATTCCAGGGATAGACGTAGTGCTTCGCATGGACGATCCAGCGGACGCGGCACTGGTTCATAGGATCATCGTTCCGACAGGAGCATCTCCAGGTGCATTGAGAGTACTATGTCATCTCACGTTCCAGCGATGTTAGGAGAGCCCCAGCCTGATCAGTTAGATATCATGACCAATGTACAGCACGGTCATGATCAGTTAGCCCTGGCGTTGCCTCCGGATGAACCCTCTCCTCGTGCTTCTACAACAGCACGGCCATCGTTCCCATGGTAGTAGATCTAGACTGTCGGATATCGATCCTAGTTCTCCATTACATGCAGATACACATTGGTAAGATTTTTATGTTATCTCCCCCTTTTTACTTCTCGTATATACATTTTATATTTATGCATCATTAATATAGATGTATTTTTCAAATCCTTATGTGTATTTGAATTGCTATTTTGTAGGTTTTATCACAGTAATGTAGTTAGGCAATCACTGCATCATTCATTGCCTTTTATGAGGCGTTGAGGACTACCTATTCAGAGGTTCCACTACATGCACGTGATCGCATGTTCGGTTGGTTCTCGGTACAAGCACGAAATCCCTTTTTTATGTTATCTCTAATATTATTTCGACATATATAAATGCACTAAAGAAATTAATTTGTTCTATTTTTTCTTTCAGGCGCAGTACACCTGGGATCTATCACTTGATGCACGGGTACGCCCTGAATGCCATTCGAGCTTCAGATGGAGCTCTTGGAGAGGTAGTGCACGAGTGAGGATTTCCAGACAAAATCCGACACACACTCAGGGCAGTGTGTCCTCTGTCGCCATCGGGAAGAAGATGGTAAGTTTTCCCTTTTTATTTCATTTGGTACATTTAAGATTTATACTTGTCTTATCATCTCATTAAAAAAATTTCATAACAATCATAATGTCGCTTGAACTCATAGTTTTGCTTGAATTGTTTTAGGAGACGGCCTTGAAGCGAAAGGTCATGGGCTCCGAGGTTTTTATCCAGACTCATAAGAAGTCGGATACCCCTGACGTTGTAGAGACCATTCAGACCGGAAAGTCTATAGCGAGCATTCCACTAGTTGACGAGCCTGCGACACAGTTTCGCGTATCTTTTCTTTCGCTCCTTATTTCTTAAATACAACTTCTATTACATTTCACATTACTAATGCATTACAAATTATCTAATGTAGTATTCATATTTTGAGCGACTCGGTCAGCTGTCTGAGTCGCAGATGGAAGAGTCTGTCGATCCCGAGGTTGCTCAGCAGCAGTTTCATGCCGTGGCTGATCGGACTTTCTTAGAGGTCTCTCGGACCGACAAGGGAAGGGTATATTTCGAGATTTTAGTTGAATTTGGTTGATGTTTGTTTATTTTTTAGTTGATGGATGTTCCAAGTACAAATATTTGTATTGGTACGCGCTGAAATTTCAATTTATTTTTTAAAAAATTAAACTCAATTAGCAACGGATTCCATCGTTAAATGATCAATAATTGAAATTGTTATTTTACGACGTAATACATCGCTAATTTTTGGAGAGAAAAATTAGTTACGGATTTCGTCGGTATATTTTCAAAAATGTGTAATGTTCTTTAGCGACGGACTCCGTTGCTATATTTTGAAAAATGCGGAATGTTTTTTAGCGACGGATTCCGTCGCTAAGTTACATTAGTTGCGACGGATTTTCCATCGCTAAATTCACAACTACGGGGAAAAAAATTAGCGACGGAAAAAGTCAATCCGTCGCAATATTATTGTTTTAGCAACAGATCTGTCGCTAATTTTTGCATTAGCGATAACGTTATTAGCGACAGATTATTTCCATCGCTAAACATATTTAGCGATAGATTTTTTTCTTTTTTGCGACTGAAATTTTCCATCGCAAAATAGCCCTTTTTTGTAGTGGTATCTATTGTCTGTCGTCTCTGTGTTATTGCCGTGATGATAAGTATATCAAAGTTTGAGTGAACTGTAGAGTACAGCAGTGCCTGAGACTTGGACTGGGGACCTGTCATGTCACAGTGTCATTGTCTCAGTTTATTTGATATGAAAATCTTGACTGTCATTACCATAAAGGATATAACGATAGTAAATGACGTCATTAATGTCTGGAGATTGACGCATGGCTTTGAGCGTTGTTACGTGGTATTAAATATGCTTATGTAACTAGGGTGAATCATTGGTATGCTTGTCATAATAATTGTGAATGTCAAGTTGATATGATAATTTCAGAGTGCCGAAACAAAGAATCTAAGTGATCATTTTTCATTTCTTTTATTATCTTCTTCTATTGTGTAACCCCTGGTAAGGGGATCGACACGTTATTGAGCTCCTATAGCTCACAGTTATTTTTTTTTCTTTGTCTTTCTTCTTCTCTTTGATACAAGAGCAGACTTGAAGGAGAAGTGTGACCTAAGATTTGATGCTAGATATAGCTTATGTGTGAAAGGTATTCTGATCTTAGAAAGAGATGTAATTCTGCCACAAAGGTGATATTCTGAGTTAAGATTTAGTGCAATAAAAGTTTCTAGACTAATGATGTATAAGTGAACTTAGCTTAACTCTTATGACTAAGTTAGGAAGTATAGTTTTTGCTTAGTTGAGGTGTTGGGCTCAGCGACAGTGACGTCATGTGTATCATTAATAAGTAATGAAAATTCGAGACATTACATCCTTATAGCGAAGAAGGAACGGATTTCCTATCCAAGAATCCTGGTTGACATTAACACTCAGCTTGATTTGGCGGAGCATTTTAGCTTCATTACGCCTAAGGGTATAAGGAAGAAACAAGATATGGTGTTTGAATGGGTGCCTAAGTGTTGCTCAAACTGCAAAAGAAATGGGGACATAAAACTGTAGACTGTTAGTCCAAACCTAGCAATACCAAGGTGTGGAGCCCTAAGCAGAATCAGGAACAAATTGCTGATTTGAAGCAGAGTGCAGATGTAAATGCTCGAGATGAGGGACCATGGATCTCAATTGCTAACAAGGCTGTAAATATGAAGACTGTATAATCAGTTGTGGTGGGATCTCCTAGTAGGTATGAGGTCTTGACTACAGGAGATAGATTGGATGGTGATGAAGGAAGAAGAAATACAACTGAGTAATTTGTGCAGCAGCAAGTGGATGAGATTATGGCTCCTTTAGGGGCCTTGGTTATCAAATGATTGGGATTTGAAATACTAGGGGCTTGAATAAGCTCGAAAAGCAGAATGCCATTAGGTGTTTTGTGGCATCAAATGAGCTTATTTTAGTAGTGATCCTAGAGACTAGAGTAAAAGCTAGTAAATTCGATAAAGTAAGGAAGGGTTACTTTCAGAATTGAGAATGCATGAATAATTATCTACATGTTGAGAATGGTAGAATTTGGTCAGGGTAGGATAGCAATGTGTGGGAGATACAGTATATAGATGGTTCAGATCAATCTCTCCATTGCAGTATCAGGTCAATGGGACTCCATATTCGAGCATGCTTATCTTGTATTTATGCTCTGAATACTAGTGCTCAACGTATGAAGCTGTGGGAGGAGCTTAGTGCTTTTAGTAAAAGGGTAAATAATCCATGGCTGGTTGCTAGAGATTTTAATGCTTTTCTTTTATATGATGAAAAGATAAGGCATGATGGGGTAGATATTAGTCATTGCCCTCAGTTTTTAAGCTGTGTCCTCGACTGTGGGTTAGAAGATTTAAGGCTGTAGAGGTTTCTTTTCTGAATAAGGAATACCTGATCATTCGTGTATGGCGATCAAGATAAGGAAGAGTCCTACTATGAGGTCTTCTTTTAAATTCTTGAATCTGTGGATTCAACATCCAGATTTCAAGTTGTTGGTGAGAGAATCATGGGAATATCAGGTTGATGACAATCGGATGTACTGCATAGTTCAGAAGTAAAAATCTCTCAAGAGTAAATTGAGAAATCTTCATAAGGGTCATTACTCTCAGCTGTCGCTGAGAGTTAATGAGGTAGAACAAGAGCTTGTTAGGTGCTAAGAAGAGTTGAGGAATGAGTATTCAAATGAAAAGAAAAAAAAAACAGCTGATTATGCACTGAAGGAGTATACAAAACTTTTAGCAACTGAAGCACTGTACTTTAAACAGTTGGCTAAGGATCAATGGATTAAACTATCTGATAGAAATACCAAGTACTTCCATAACTTGGTTAAAAACAGGCGTAGAAGAAGCCTAATACTAAGCCCCATTACTCCGGGAAATGTGAGACTTCAAGACCCCAAACTGATTAAAAAGTAGCTTACTATATATTTTCAAGGAATAATGGGATGAGTTAAGTCCAAGAAAGCTGAAGTGCTCGATGTGTATATTACAAAGGGCCCTTGTTTGTCATCTCAGTTTCAATCTTTCCTTGAACCTCCCTTTGTGAGTTCTTATGTAAAAGAAGCTCTTTGGGAGATTGATAAAGACAATCCCCTGGGATTGATGGTTTCACTTCTATTTTTTTAAAAGCTCCTACGGTGTGGTAGGTGAGGATATAACCATAGTTGTCCTTGGTTTCTTTGAAACAGGTATTATGCTAAAAAATGTCAGTGTGACTGTTCTACATCTGATAGACAAAGGTGACAACCCTACTTCTGCTATAGATTACAGTCCGATAGCGTGTTATACTGGGATATGTGAGATTATATCAAAGATGTAATGCAAACGATTGAAAGTGATATTGCCATCTTTGGTGGATTGGTCCCAAAGTGCTTTTGTGCCAGAAAGATCCATTATAGATAATGTTATGATGCGTCAGGATCTTTTATATGGCTATGATAGGAAAGGGGTGACTCTTAGATGTCTTTCCAAGAATGATATACGAAAACCATATGATATGGTCTATTAGGACTTTATTGATGAAATATTGACTAAACTGAGATTTCCTTTGGTGTTCAAGTCTTGGGTTTTTACGTGTATCACTTCAGTTTGGTATATGTTGAATATAAATGAAGAGGTCAGTTGTTTTTTTCAAGGAAGACGATGAGTAAGACAAGGTGATCCGATGTCTCCATATATCTTTGTCTTGGTTATGGAGTATCTATCGAGAATCATGAAGCATGTCAGTAGCCTCTCTGGTTTCAGTTTTCATCCTAGATGCAGCAAGTTAAGGGTTGTGAATATAACCTTTGCTGATAACTTGATATTGCTGTGCCGAGCTGATGTAACTTCTATTGTTTATCTGAAGACAGGTTTGACTCATTTTGCTGAAGCATCGAATCTGGAGATGAATGCTAGGAAGAGTGTCATATTTTTTGGTGGTGTTGCCTTGGAGGAAAGGAAAAGGCTTACTGATAAAATTGACATGGAAGTGGGAGTCCTTCCTATTAAGTATTTACGGGTGTCCTTGGTCAATAAAAAACTTAATGTGCATCATTATACTCCTCTTATTTAAAGATGGGAGCAAGTATAACTCGTTGGTCTGTAAGGCTCCTGTCCTATGCAGGAAGAATACAACTAATTAAAGCTGTACTTTCAGCTGTGTATCTTTATTGGTGTCAAATTTTCCTCATACCTATTGTGGTTATGGATGAATTTGAGGCAAATGATCATATCTATTTATAGAGTGGGGTGTCACTGAACCCAAGAAGAGTCTTGGTGCCTTGGGATATGGTCTGTAATCCCTTAAGTGAAGGAGGTTTGGGTTTGATGCATTTCAGATCATGGAACTTAGTTCTCCTTTTCAAGGTTATTTTGGATACTACTCGAAAAAAGAGAGATTATGGATTAAATGGATTCATGCCTACTATTTAAAGCGTGAGGATATCTGGAATGTGGCTAGCAGTGCTGGATCATCATGAATTTGGAAGGAGTTATTGGTGATTAGGGATAAACACCAGTGTCAAGTATCCATCAGGAATGGCAGGTTATGGTGGCCTCTTGTATCAGGAAGTGGGTATCAAGCCTTGAAAGGGGAAAAGCCAAAAGTTCCTTGGTACTCCCTCCATCCCATATTTATTGAGACATTTTAATCTGACACGGAAATTTATGCGAATATTGAATTTGTGTGGATTTTGATAAAAAAAGAATTTTTTTTTTTTTGTGGTAGTAGGGTTTGCTATAATACTTATAAGAGAAGATAGTGGATGTACTCTAACAAATGAGATTGATTTGGTATTTTTTTTATGTTTAAAGGTTACCAAAAGAAAAGGTTGTAATATTTTTGGGACTGACCAAATAGGAAAATATTGTGATTAATATGAGACGGAGGAAAATTGTAATACCCCAAAGAAATGCTTAAATGGTTTGACATTACTACCTATATCAACAAGGTGCGCCTTCCTTTTCGGTAGACCATCACTTTAGAACTCCGCAGTTAAGCGTGCATAATGTGGAGCAATGCTGGAATGGGTGACCTCCTGGGAAGTTTCCCAGCGTGTGCACGAGTGAGGCCAAAACGCAATGAAAGGACTAGTGTTGGTCTGTGGGGCCAGTTGTCAGCCTGTGACCGCGTGCTGGACCTGTGGAGAAGAGGTGCAGGTCAGCCGCCTAGCAGGGGGGAAGGTTTTGGGGCAGTGTATCGTGCTTGAAATCCCAACGAGGGCGTTGCGTTCTTTAAGTGGGGGTGTATGTAATACCCCAAAGAATTACTTAAATGGTTTGATAGTACTACCTATACCAACAAGGTGCACCTTCCTTTTCGGTAGTCCATATTTTTAAAACTCCGTAATTAAGTGTGCTTAACGTGGAATAATACTAGGAAGGGTGACCTCCTGGAAAGTTTCTCAGGACGTGCGCGAGTGAGGCTAAAGCGCACTGAAAGGACTAGTGTTGGTCTGTGAGGCCAGTTATCAGCCTAGCGAGCGGTTCTTGGTGACGACCCGGTAAAGAGAATTTGGCCGGGACGCTACAGTATAGTATCAAAGCAACCCTGGGACCGCGTGCTGGACCTGTGGACAAAAGGTCCAGGTCAGCCGCCTAGCGGGGGAAGGTTCTAGGGCTGTGTGTCGTGCTTGAAGTCGCAACGAGGACGTTGTGTTCTTTAAGTACGGGTGTATATAATAGCCAAAGAAATGCTTAAATGGTTTGACAGTACTATCTATATCAACAAGGTGTACCTTCCTTTTCGGTAGCCCATCACTTTATTACTCCGCAGTTAAGCATGCTTAATGTGGAACAATGCTGGGATGGGTGACCTTCGGGGAAGTTTCCCAGGGTGTGCGCAAGTGAGGCCAAAACGCACTGAAAGGACTAGTGTTGGTCTGTGGGGCCACTTGTCAGCCTGACGAGTGGTACTTGTTGACGACCTGATAGCAAGGATTTGGCCGGGGCGTTACAAAAATATTCTCCCTCGTCATGGTTTTGTTCTATGGTTAGCAGCACTTGGCAGATTGAGGACGAAACAAAGGCTCTTCAATATGAAGATGATCTTTGAAATTAGCTGTGAAATGTGCAGTAATTCCAGTGAAGATATGGATCATTTGTTGTTCAAATGCCCTTATGCACAGGAGGTGTATGTTGTTATTTGGCAATTTTTGAAGTTACAGCCTCTTAGGGTGGGTGGTTGGAATAGTTAAATAGCGTGGTTCCTGAAGGTGTCCAAAGGAAAAACTGAGTTGGCTAAGAAGAGGACAAGTTTGCTGGTGTTTATGATCTACGAACTCTGGATAGAAAGAAATAGAAGGTTATTTCGTAAGATAATGCAGTCTTCAGAAGATCTTGTACGGAAGATAGTAGCTGGAGTGATAAAGGAAGAGAGGGAAAGGCATATCCAGGAAGAGAGGAACTATGAAGTAACTGCTATAGCTATCTTCTTTTTTTTGATGAATTGCTGATACAGCTGTATTCTTTGATTCAGTTTTGTCAGTAGTTGTTGTTCTCAATGGTTATAGAACTGGTTGATGGTGATATGGGATGTAAGATAATATTGTATCGGTTTTGTTCTATGGAATGGAGATTTAACACGTTTAAAAAAAACATACTCTCTCCGTTCAAATTAAGTGAAACATTAAAAATTAGCACGTAAATTAATAAAATCACTTTTTATCCCTAACATTATAAAACTACCCTTAACTAGTTTCGAAGATAGGATAAGTGGTGGAGTCCAAAAATAGGAAGAAAGTAAGGACAAATGGATCATTTTATCCCAAAAATTTTTCATATTGGATATGATTGCAATAAAAGTGGGATATCCAAACTAAAAAATTGTTTTATTTTTTATTTTTATTTTTTGGCAGAGGGAGTAATTATTTTTTGAGAGAATTATATACTTCTCATCAAAAACTATAATATTTATCAATTGATCATATCCCATTATCTTATTTATCAATTAATCATAAAAAATACTCAGAAGTACCACCTATCCAAATTAATTATCACGAATTATTATTCCCTTGTTTTTTCCCTCTAAAATACCTCTTATTATCTTTTTCAGATTCTTTTAAAAATAACGTATTATTTTGTGTGATTTGTGAAGATTTGATTTTATACTTTTCTTTTTTGTTTCGAAAATGAATCTCGCTTTGGGAAGTTTACTGGCATAATCTATTCAAAATGACATTCAACCATTTTCTTCTTCTACTTCAAATATTCTAATCTTCCTCAAACAATTATTCATCATTTTCGATCAAAAGAACATTTCATTATTCTAACTCTTTTCGATCAAACCACAAATGGGTTCATCATCCTTGTCCTCGTCTTTAGTTTGTCCTCGTCCTCGTCTTTACTTCGTTGTTGTCGACGACGATGGTTCGTCGTCCAGTCGTTTTCGTTGTCAGTTTGCCCTCATCTTTAGTTCGTCGTCGTTGTCGATTCATCGTCCGCCCGTAGTCGTTGGCAAATCGTCCTCGTTTGATTTCAAAATAATTGATTTTAGGAAATAAAGTTTTGAATTGAATATTTCTATTTGAAGAAAGTATCTCCTAATTGATTAAAAGGTACCTAATTGAAATAAAATAATATTGGGATATTTTTGCATAATTAAAATTACATAGGGTACCTATCAAGAATTCTCTCGTTAGTCATTTATCAAAAATAAAATACATCAATTGAATAAGAAAATATAACAAATCATTCCTAAAATTAAGGGTGTTAATCGGATCGGTTCGGTTAAACAGTTTGATTTTTAATCGGTACATTTGTTACAAATCAAAACCGAACAAACTGATTTATCGGTTTGAATTTCAAAACCAAAACCCGATTTTCAAACGATTTTGTTTATATAATTTTTCAATAATTTCTTACGAATTTGTCTTAAACATTTCGTGTGACCGAGATTAACTCTCGCTTTTCTCATCTCGTCCAAATTAATGTTCCACGATCTTTGTGCCATTCCCCCCCCCCCCCCTTCCCCTTTTTTTAGATGATAATTAAAAATACTCTATAAATTTTTACCACACATGTTTGGAAAAATAAATTAGATATATCAAGTTAAAAAAAATAACGCCATAAATTATACTAAAAGTATATGAAGAAATGATATTCTTACTAACAAAATAAAAAATATTCAACCAAAATAAATAGAAAATATGATTGAAGGTTTATATTTTCATTTCTATCAAAAGAGACAAAGACAATATCCATAATACTAAATATATTAGGCTATCTTAGGTTTAAAATAATATAATGTGTTTCATCTTTAAACTTAACAGCCTTGTGTAAAACAAATATGATAATTAATTTTAAATGATTCGATAATCGGTTCTAAATGGTTCGGTTAACCGGTTTACAATTGATTAATCGGTTTGATTCGATTTTTTCCCTATCTAATAATCAGTTTCATTCTTGTAAAGTCCCAGAAAATTACGATCAAATAAATATAAAAAAAGTGATCAAATAATAGTTTGAAAATTAATAAACATAACGAAAATGTGCGTTTTCTCTTTTGTAATCAATTAAAAGTAAGAAACGAATCTCGTTTCAAAGTTTTGAGACGTAACATTACGCTCATAACTTTAAAATTTGTGACGAAGTTGGGATAACTT
>JAOVYX010016398.1:0-54385 GCA_035668315.1 Drosera spatulata | reverse complement strand
CAGACGAAGGTTGAACCAAAAACATACTCCATTGCACTCTGAAAGGAGAAATTGATCCAAGAATGTTGGCACCAGTAACAGACTCGACAATGTAAGGCAAATGTATCCACATAAATTGAAAAGGGCACGAGGAAACGGTTTAGACTGATTAAATGGAAAACTAAATATCATTAAAAAAAGAAGAATAGTCTGCATTGTTGTACAATACTCTACCCTACAATGGACACATTCCTTGGTTCTGACTAAGAGGTCATGGGTTCAAAGGAAGGAAAAGCGTCTGTTAACACTAGGAGTGTATAATCAGTTGAAAGATTTTGTACACATAACTACACGTAATGAGGTTATGAAGACAGCATATTGAAAGGAAAAATAATATACTGGAAAAAGATACAGAAAAGACACTGCAAACCGGGACACAGCACAAACAAATTACGGCCATGTTCGAAGTTGGAGATGTGTAGAAGCTTATAATCCTGATAAAAAGCAATATGCATATCTACTTTATAAAGTTCCAATAATGTCAAAGAATGGCACCTTCAATTCTCCATCAAATTCCACTAGAGAAAGCGCTAATTTTGCATTCTCAGCACCAACCTGCAGATCCAGCATCATTTCAAAGAAGAGTTACAAAATAGCAAAGGTAAAGGGTAGCATAACTCCATAATCAAATATAGCTCGTCGCAAACCAAATTAGCAGCAGCCCGTTGCTTATTTTGAGGTACAACATAACCCTGAATTTTGTTCAATGGTATAATGGTTACTCGCTTCCGCAGCTCCCCATTCTGCAGAAGTTGTTTTCCAGTAACTTCTGTGTCAACAACTACATTGAACAATCTGCCACCAGCAACAACCTGCATAGGAGACAAAATTTCCAAAACTAGCATATATGACAAATGAGGCAAAAGGAGAAGGGTCAATGTTAAGAAAAACATAACAAGCCTTTGATACCTCAAGGGCAGTCATTGTGGTGTTATCTTTCACTTTGATGAGTTTAGCGACAACACCTTTAACCTTTGACCTATCAAAATTCTTGGTAGGATCACGGTATGAGAACTCAACATTTGCAAATTGTCCAGATAGCATCCGAATTTTATCTTTGAGTTTCTGGACTAGATCCAACTCAACAGCACGATCCTGATGAAACAAAATGAAGATCAGGCATTCGTGGTAGTTAAATTAAGGACATGTTTGAATGAGATGCAAACCTTTTGTAGATCTTCCATGCGGCGATTATCGTCTTCTTTGTAGGCGAGAGACTCTAAAGCCTTTTGAACTTTTTCTACTTCTCGTTTTCTGGTATTTAGCTCACTCTCTATAGCAGCAGCTTCTTCACGCTTTGACATAAGCTGGCTCTTTTTCTCTTTGAGCTCCTTCTCACCATGACTTATTTTTGTTTTAAGCTGTTTTAACTCTATTTCTGCGCTTCCAACCGCCACCTTAGCATCAGCCAGTTCATCTTCCATAGACTTCTCCTCGTTCTGATTACTCTTTCCTGCTATGACTCCCTGCTCACATAAAATGTTCGTTTCATTTCATTAAGTCTAGTAGCAGACAAAAACTTAGCAGCTAAAACTTCAGCGTTTTCCTGATCAAAAAAAATTAAATCATGCACAGGTTATTAAAATATCTAAAGGACTCGCTTGATATTCTTTTTCTCTCTCTTCCAAACTCTTGGAAAGATCCAGGACTCTCTTCTTAAGGTCAGAAGCTCCATTTTCTGCTGTCTTCACAGCGGAGGCTTTCTCCTCTTCAGACTGCTTCAAGTCTTGAATATTCCTGATAATCTAACAGGAGATGTAGAACGGTGTCAGCTTTTTAAGACCAGAATCAGAATATTATAAAGAGAACAGTAACATCATGATTTGTACAAACTCCAGCAGTCCAGCTCACCTTGTCAGCATTTGCAGTTTCACCTTCAAGAGTGTCCTCTTTGTTCTTCAAAGAGGATGTTTCCCGTACAAGATCATGAGATAAAGCATCTACTTTCTGCGACAAAGTTTTAATTTCACCGCCCATACTGGCTTCCTTCGCAGCAGATATTTCAGAAATTTTTGCTTCCATTTCCTGAACTTGCACCTTGATGCGAAGTGTCTCCGTATCAATCTCTCCAATCTTAGCATT
Source organism: Drosera spatulata (assembly GCA_035668315.1). Lineage (NCBI taxonomy): Eukaryota > Viridiplantae > Streptophyta > Magnoliopsida > Caryophyllales > Droseraceae > Drosera > Drosera spatulata. Next base: position 52,264 of record JAOVYX010016398.1, on the reverse strand, counting down.
TACTTGGTCCACCTCTAATACTGCATTATCCTTAATCCTTTCTGCATGCACATACTCATATGCAACACAAAATCTGCTAAGTCGATCCAACTCTGCATTGCCATCAGCCCATTGCATGTATTGTAGGCGTTCCCTCCTCAACTTCTCTAAAGCAGGCAGTATTTCCTGGTCAAGAAGCTTATCAATCTCATCCACCTTACCCTGCTTCTTTTCAAGTGTTTTCAATGCAGCCTCTTTCTTTGTCTCGTACATTCTAGTTCCAGCAGCCTCTTCCAACATGGACAAAATTTCAGGAGGTTTCATGTTTAAAACCTTTGTGATGCGCCCTTGCATTATGAGAAAATGTGGGTTGTTAACATTTAGCTGCACCGAGTGAAATAGATTTTGGACACGGCTGGGCTGAGCAAGGTGACCATTGATGAGATACTTGTTCCTTCCGCCGACAACAATCTGTCAACCATGCAAGTCAAGCATACATAAGCAATGAAGTACTCGAGCTATTCTCGAGCAACAACAGGACAAGGGCTTCACTGGCAATCAGGAGCAAGGATAAGTTATGGATTGTATTAAGCTCAATTATTTCATTACACTAACAAAAAATTCAAGTAACAAGAACCAATTCATCCAAGTGTGTCAGGTCAGACATGATTATCACAGTTGATGGCACTGCCAACTTCCTCACTAACTGCATACCAAAAGCATGCCGAGCATCTCTCGAATTTCCTAGACTCCTAGTAACTATGAACTGCCCCATGATATAGCTTTCAAACAATAACAACACTTCTATATTTCCACGTTAGAGTTATAAGTTCCACTTTGTCTGGAAAATACCCACTACAACATTGTGAAAAGAAAACACGAAATATCATCTTTCCCAATTCGAGACACCCACAATCTACAACAACAACAACAAATCAAGCCTTTATCCCATCAAGTGGGGTCGCCTACATGAATACGACGACGCCATTCCAATCTGTCATGTACATCATCTTCTGTAAGATTCTGATAGGCTATATCATACTTCAAAGTTTCTCTCATGGTATTTTTAGGTCTCCCTCGTCCTCTCTTGGCATGTGCTAACTTTCAAGCTTCACATCTTCTAATAAAAGCTGTGACTGGTCTGCGTTTCACATGGCCATACCATCTTAGTCGTGACTCCCTCATCTTATCTTCTACTGGAGTCACACCCACTTTCTGTCTGATAATTTCATTTCATATCCTATCTATTCTTGTATGTCTACACATCCACCTTAACATTAAAAATGAAAAATAAAATTTTACAAAACCAAGTTACTATGGCCCACACAAACCTGCCGTGTAACCGTGATCTCACTCGAATCCTCATACCCGAGCGGACTCCTACTCCGATCCGAGTTATCAAAAACAACCGACACCGTTGCCTTCGTAATACCAGCCTGTCCCTGCTTGTACACAAGCTCCTGTAGATTCGAAGCCCTAACCTGCTGCAAATTAGTAATCCCCAAAACAAAACAAATCGAGTCCAAAATATTCGACTTCCCCGACCCGTTCAAACCCGTTATCGCGTTGAAGTAAGGGTCGAATCCCGGGACGACGGTTCTCGTCGCGTAGGACTTGAATCCCTCCAAGCATATCTCCTTGATGTACATGGATGTGAGGGTTTACGATTAGGGCTAGGGATTTGGGGATGGGAAATTGGGGATAAATTAGTCGGATTGGGGATTTGGGGGTGAGGTTTGGAAACCCTAATTTGAGGCGTTTTGGGGTTCGATTTGGGTGGGGGAGGAACTGGTGGGTGAGGAGAGGGGAGAGTGAGTGTGTCTGAAGGCGGGAAAACAGGTGTCAGGGTTTTTTCAAGATTAAGGACCCGTTTGGCCGATCTGTCCTGTGGCCACTTTCCCCCCTTAAATCCGTATAATAAGTTACGGTTTGTTCAGTATTCGTTCGTACTGTTCTTTCCTTTTCAAATAAATTATGATAATATATATTTTGATATATTTTATTTTATTTTTAACAAAGTCAGAAAAATTTTAATTAACTCATGATTAAAATTAATAATTTAATCTATCATTAGTGTCTCACAGCTATTTTGTAAAAAACGATGTTTCATCATATAAAATTATACCTCGAAGCATGTATCATAATAATTAATTTGAAAGGAAGGGAGTATCCTACTTCGTATTATTCCCTCCATTTCATAATATATACAACATTGCACAGTAATCATATTACTCATTAAGTATTTTGATGCGTTACTTTTTATACGTAAATGATATAATATAAATTTTATTTCGACCCACGGTTATAATTTGTACCTTATATTATTTTTGATGTTTCAGGATAAATTTATAAAAAAAATCTTTTGATCATTGTGAACTTTTTTGTCAACGTGTCACTCCGTTGTCTATATTACCGAAGGGAGGGAGTACAATCTTTGTATAATGGACAAAGTAGATATGTTGTTAACATTATGTATTGTTATAGATTAATGGATAATGAAGATTAAATAACTCAAAAATTTCAAGAACAAAAACAGTTTAAAAAAAATTTCACCGTTGGATATGTCCTACCAACATATAATTTATATGTTGGTAACAACAAACTCCTTTTTTCCATTTTACTCCAATTGATTCTCTCAAAATGTGTTATGTTTATTTCTTTCTTGATCTTTTCACAAAAAAATTACAGATCTATTTAATCTGTTATAATATATATTTTATTATTTTTTTGTCACAATTGTTACAGTACACTTCATTATCATTTAAAAAATATTCATTCTTGATCATTTTTCAAAAAAATTCAACATACATAAACTTTCGTATCGAGTCGAAATGTTACATTTAATTCAAACAGAGGGAGTATCATTTTTGTTCTTTTTTTTTTTCGTTTTACTAGTTGCTAAAATAAAAACATTTGTTTTTTATTCTTATTTTTGAAAACAATGAAACAAAAGTGAAAACGGGAAATAAAAAAAATGATTTCTAATTTCTATAACTTCATATGAATACAGTATTCAAGTTTACCGTGATACAAAAAAATTGTTGTAATTTAAAAATTGATTTTCGTTTTCATCATTTTTTTGCTGCATCTTTTACTGTTTTTTATTTTCATAGTTTTAAACAACATCACCAAACACTCCTTGAGTAATTTGTTGTCGAGGTTCAGGAGTTGTTGTGGAGTATTTGTATTAGTTTAGGACATAGGAAGGTTTTCCTGTTTTATTTATTTATTTATTTAGGGATAATTTAAGTGACTTGGTATGTGACCATTATAAAAAGGTGACTGTACATGGAATGACCACTCAAGAATAATACTCTCTCCGTCCCGCGAAGCTCGCAATATTTTGACTTGAATCCGAAATTTATATATATATTGAATTTTATGAAAATGATTTATTTGCATTTTTTTGTATTGTGAGGAAAAGACGTGGGAGTAAAAAAAAAAGGAGAAAATATAATAGGATGAGTTGATGTGATATAAAGTAAAAAGTAATGATGTTTTGATAGTTTTGTAAAAAAAGGTTTTCAATCATGAAAGTGTTACATCTTTCGTGCGACGGAGGGAGTACATTATTCTCGCTTCGTTTTTGTCTCCAGTTCTTTTTCTTGTTGATATTGCTCTCTTAAATTGTGTTATTAGAACATTGAAACGTTACATAAAATATGACAAAGAATTGTGATGCAAACAATTTTATATAGAATTTGTGTAGGTGAAATGAAAAGTAACAAAAAATGTTGTTTGAAAATTTTTACTCATTTTGGTGATGTGAAAAGTGGAGAGAACATATATAACGACTTATCCGGTACATCTCTCTTGAATTAATTATTAAAACATATGGGTTTTGCAAACACATACGCGTCTACGTCAGGCCGGGCCAAACCTATCTTAGGCTTGGCTTGAGCTTTGGCTTTGATGCTCCAAACGCGCGTATATAATTCTTTTTGGACAAACATAATTTGAAATACTATTTTGTGCCTTAAAGAATGTTTGTCGAAGTAAAGAAAAAGGATAACCAAGTTTTTTTAATCCAAATATGATTCGGATATAAGAAATCATCAGATTCATCAATCTCTCTCATTCTGATTAGGGAAATCTCCACAAAATCAATACCGGTTTCTTTTAACTTTCACAAAGGAATTTCAAGAGGATTTCTTAGGGATCGATTCCACAGTTTCCAATAGACTCAGTTGTATCTTCAAGGATAATTCGTATACATCCTAAGCGATCTTTGTATATTCTAAGATGGAATAAATAAATTCTTAAAAAAAAGTTGATAATAAGACCTCCAAATCTAGTGAACGTTCTTCGTATTGTACTCTTCGAATTTTTCTACTTTTTTCGAACACTTCTTTCTAAAAAAAAGTTTTATTTTCCATCATCGACGATTTCCCTCCTTCTCAATTGATAGACAACGGAGTTTTGAAACTCAACAGTTGTATGTCTATATACATGGTATGTCATATGATTAAATAACATTTATGAGGAAAACAATAAATATGAAACGTAAAGAATAAGTTATTATATTTTAAACTTGATCATTTATTCATATATTTAAATTTTAATCATTACATAATCACTTGATACGTATTATATGTCAAGACATACACCCCGATTTTTCTTATTGTAATTTTGTAATACATAGTTTCACGTTAAGTAAAAAATAATTTTAAATTATTTTATTTGGTTAAAGTTAATTTTAATTTCTATGTTAAAGAAGAAAAAACCATTTTAAAATGTTTGTCAACAACCATTTCAACTATAACACTGACCCGTGCGTTACACGGGATGTATAAAGATAATACAAATAAAAATAGTATTGAATTTATATATATAGGTTAGTGTATATTGAACGTGATATTTTTTACTCATTTTATGTTTTTGATAAATTGATTTAAATATTACGATTTATATACATTGCATATATCAGTACTTAATCTTAAATATGATTGGTCGGATTTTTTTAACTTTTGATCAAATAGTTAGGTTAAATTTAATATCGTAAAAATTTAATTTCGATCGTTCAATTCATACTTAAAGACCATAAATTAATTGGATAAGATTCTATTAGTTTAAATAAAATAAAATAACTTGATTATCTATTAAAATTTTTAAATGGCAATAATACTCTGTCATACCGTTTGTCGTTCATCGCGGTTTTTTTGTCGCGTTTAAAAGTGACTGGGTAATACGATATATATTAGACTATTGATCCGTACACTGCACGGGATGGATAAACATAATAGAGTTAAAATAATATTTATATTAAAAAAACTTACCTACATACGTATATAGATTATTGTATATTGAAATTGATAATTTATTTTTTTATTTTTTTTGATAAATTGATTTAAGTATTATGATATGTCTGCATTGTTTATATTAGTTTTCAATCGATTATTGGATCAAATTAAAATATAGAGATAGAAAAATTTAGTGTAAAACACGAGTTATAAAATAAAATAGAAAACTCGTCCGTTTGTATTGATATATGAAAAAAAAAAAGGTTATCGTGTTGTGAAATAAAGTTTATATAATATCCTGATACGTAACATTATTTATAATTATATAATGATGATTCATATAGGAGCATATTTTAAGAATGTTTTATATGTCTTGTGAAATATTTTTTATATACGATGATTATATTTTTACATTTGATGGAAATATATTATGTTAGATTTAAATTATTAAAATTTATATTTAATTGGAGTGATGATGAGATTATAGATATGGTTGATCGAATTTTTTTATCTTTTGATCAAATAGTTATGTTAAATTCAATATCGTCAATATTAAATCTCTTCCATTGAATTCATAATCAAAGGCTAAAAAATTAATTAGATAAAATTCTGTTAGTTTAAATAAAATAAAATTACTTGATTATCCATTAAAAATTTTAAATGGCAATAATGTCATATCATAACGTTTGCCGTTTGTCGCTGAAATACAACTGGATAATACGATATATATTAGAATACTGACCCGTGTGCTGCACGAGATGAATAAACATAATAGAGCTAAAATAATGTTTATATTATGAAAACTTACACACACACATATATATAGGTTATTGAACTTGATAGTTTGTTTGTTTCTTCTTCTTTTTTCGATAGATTGATTTAAGTATTACGATTGACATGCGTTGTTTATCTTAGTCTCCTATCTCGGTTATTACATTGAATTAAAAGATAAAGATACAAAAATATACTGTGAAACTTGACTTATAAAATAAAATAGAAAACTAAGAACAAAAAAAATAAGATTATTTATAATTACTTAATCATGATTTCAAATCGGAATATAAAGTTTTAAGGATTCTTTTTATATTTCTTTATGAAATATTTCGTATATGTGATGATTATATTGTTTTATTTGATTCAAATATTTTAGGTTAGATTTGAGATATTAAAATTTATATTTCATTGGGGTGATGACGGAATATAGATATGATTGTTCGGATTTTTTTAACTTTTGATCAAACAATTAGGCTAAATTAATATCGTTAAGATTTAATCTCGATCGTTTAATTCATAATCAAAGGCTAAAAATTATTTGGATAAGATTCTGCTATTTAGTTTGAATAAAATAAAATAACTTTATTATCCCTTAAAAATTTTAAATAACAGTAATGTCATGTCATATCGTTTGCCATTCGAATGGTTTGTCGCTTAAAAACGACTGGATAATACGATATATATTTTAGATTCGAATAAATTGGATTGGCTTAGATTGGTTTTAATTTTTAAGTGTATTTTTTTAAAAATGATAATAATGCCCTGTAATATCGTTTCTCATCGTTTGTCGATCTTAAAACCACTAGATAATATGAAATATACTGTTAAGATTTGTTATAATTATTTTTTTGAGAAAGATTTTGCACATATAATTATTATATATTTTTTATTTGATCCAAATATTTTATGTTAAATTTAAAATATTAACTTTTGATTATAATTATCGATATGATTGTTCGGATTCTGTACAAATAATATTGAACCTATTAACGTCAGCTTCTTATAACATCAATTAGTCCACCGCAGGTTACAAATTATGTTTAATTAATATATTTGGTTCGAGAAATAGATATGAAGCATTAATAGTCTATTTTAATTATTTATTTTGTAATTCTTGCCGTGGATAACTAATAGTGTCACTTAACTAATTTAATCTTTAGCTCAAATCTCCATAGTATCTTTTTTTTCACTCAAATCTCGTTGTTAGTTTTAGTTCACGTACAGTGCATTGTCTAGGTTTTACAACTTGCAAAATCTCGCTTCTAATATAAACAAACTAGCCTAAAAATCTTAATAAATATCAATTTAACACAAATAAAAATCCATTCTTTTTTGTATAAGACATGAAAACGCACTTCACATGAATTATGAAAATTTCAATTTTAACATAATTTTCCTCCTCCCCCATCATTTTCCTTTTCCTTTTTCTTTTTTTTTTTTTGAAATCACAAAGCCCTCGAAGAACCATCTCCATACTCATCCCACCACCGCCCAATCCCCACGCTTCACTTTTCTCCAAACCGCGAAACGCTGCGTTTCAAAAACCCTAACCCCACCACTCCCCTCAATCCGCCGCGTATCAAGTCGATTCCCGACAATGGGCGCGAGTCGGAAACTGCAAGCGGAGATCGACCGCGTGCTCAAAAAGGTCGACGAAGGCCTCGAGATCTTCGACGCATTGTTAGCGAAGGTTCGTCGAACGAATCGACTGGTGGTTCGGTTCTGTTTTGTTGAGTTTGTTGCGATTATGAGGGATTTGAAGGGAATTCGTTTTGGGGTTGTGTGTGTGGATAGGTGTATGAGACAGATAATCCGAATCAGAAGGAGAAGTACGAGGGAGAGGCGAAGAAGGAGATCAAGAAGTTGCAGCGGTATCGGGACCAGATTAAGACGTGGATGCAATCGAGCGAGATTAAGGATAAGAAGGTTGATTTTGTTGTTGTTGTTTTGTAGGTGCGTTTTTGGAATGTAAGTGAGAATGTTGATGTTTCAGTATGTTTGTTGAGAAATTTGGCTATGAAATTGAGCGAGTTCTGTGTTTGAGGTAGGTAATCCTACTTCCTCGCTCTCATTGTAATCATGACGTTTTGTCCATGTTGGAGTTTAGTAGGATGAGCAGCAACTCGTCCACGAGGCACTCGAATGACATTTTCTAGAAGTATGTTGTAGAGTATAAGGATAATTTGAGTTGTATTTTTAGCTTGTGGAAAAAAAAAATTAGAAGTTATACACATAAAATGCATGTTGAATAGTGCTTATTGCACTACATTGCAATTTATCCTTTTGGTATGAACGGAGTACAAAATTTTTTCTAAATGGCAGCAAAGGTTTTGGTTGTGGAATTGCCTTTCTGGGTGTGTGTTTTAGTACTGGCTGTTCAACGCAGCCAAATGAGCGAAAGCATCACATTACTTGTGGTTGTGAGATAACGCTGGATTTAAGATAGTTAAAGTCAGTTAGTAAAAATATCACAGATGAATTGATCCTTTTTTGTGTGCGTTTCCCGTTAGAATGGATGGAGAGTGTTTAAAGAAATAAATGCCACATATTTGATCACCCCCTTCATCTTCTTTTTTTTCTTCTAGTTGTAACTGTATCCTCATATGTACTCAATCGGGGAATGCATGTCTCAAGATCATCCTCATTGAAACTTTTAGCAGCACTTGTTCACTCCATCAGGGAATTACTTTTGGGTGTTTAAAATGTTTTGAAGTACCAGTGCTGCTCCTTGTGCCTGTTGTAAGTTGTTGCCATTCTGCTTATTTTGTCTAGAGGCTGCTGACAGGTTTATTTCTTTTCATGCATGCTTACATAGATCAGTGCCTCATACGAGAATGATCTGTTGGAACATCGCAAGGCAATAGAACGTGCAATGGAAAGATTTAAGATATGTGAAAGGGAATCAAAAACCAAAGCATTCTCAAAAGAAGGACTTGGCCAACATCCTAAAACTGTAAGACCCAACATTTGATTTTATCTCTTTTCATCATTTAGTTTGGCATTATTCTTCAAGACACAATTGATCTTGCTGAAATGATGGTTAATCTGCTAGATAATGCTACTTTTGGTTCAGTAATTGTTCCTTAGAGCATGAAGAAAGTTAGTTTGTAAGATGTGACATCGAAGGAGCAAGTAATGTTGATTATTCTGTTCTGAGGAACATTTAAAGAAAGGGATAGTGTGATCATCCCGAATTCGTTTCTTGTCCATATAAATTCGAAGGGTTTTGTTTTACTGATTAACTTTTTGATAAATTATTTTTGTAGGATCCAAAAGAGAAAGCAAAATCGGAGACGAGAGATTGGATAAACAACGTGGTAATACATAGTGTGAAGAAACCACTTTATGGCTTTGTTTTTTCATTTCAATAATTTTTTAACCATGTGCCAGTTTCTATTAGAATTTGTTATTCTTCGGTCTGCTTGAGGCAATGGCTATAAACTTGGATCTAATATCCGCATCTTTGTCTTCATGGAGTGTCTCTGCTGTGTTCATCTGTGATTAAACAAACAACTTGTGTTAGAGTTTTGATGTGACGCTAGCAACCTCGTGAAGTTTATGCAACCTGTTGCATTACTGATCAATTTTAGTTCCGTGGGAATATAACGGCGCTTTTAGTGAATAAACTCGTGGTTGTGGTGACAATCTTCTTGTATGTCAGGTTGGTGAGTTGGAGCTGCAAATTGATAGCTTCGAAGCTGAAATTGAGGGTTTACCCGTGAAGAAAGGAAAGACGAGGCCTCCAAGATTGGTAAGGATGATGAGAATCTTTGATTTGCAACTTAATATGAGCAACTGACTCGAACAAAGTCTTGGGTCTACAGATTCACCTCGAGACCTCCATCACCCGTCACAAAGCTCATATAATGAAATTGGAGTTGGTTCTGAGGTTACTGGATAACGATGAGTTGAGTCCGGAGGAGGTGAATGATGTTAGGGATTTCTTGGATGACTATGTTGAACGCAATCAGGTCTGCTTTCTCTTTTGTCTGAATTTATGGAAGTGGAAAGATACATTTTTTTTGTTTGTTCAGTATTCTTTTGGATTTTGGTAGATCTTCTATTTTCGGTCGTAGCTAATTACCTTTACCTTTCTTATTCTTGAATAATTTTGACCCTCACTGCTATTCTTTTGGCTTTATCCCAGGAGGACTTTGATGAATTTAGTGAAGTTGATGACACTTATGAGAACTTACCACTTGTTAAAGGGGAAGGTTTAGAAGAGCGTGTTGCAATTGGTCAACCTAGTCTTGTAAAGGTTTGTCTAATTACTATGTTTCTGTATTTTTTATGTGGGGAAAATTCTCATGGGGTATTGGCTTATAGATTCGTGCATCGTAGCTCTCACGGCTCAAGATGGTGTCTGTTTTTAGTGTCCCATCATTCAATGATTTCATGACCGCGGATGTTTTAAACGCAAAGCCCAAAAGCCTCATGGCCTCCATCAGCTGAAGCCTAGGCGCTAAAAAAGCACTCGATTGACTATTAAATACTCCCTCTGTGGCTCCCAAGCATTTTGGGGAGCTGTGTTCTACCACTGGACGATGCAAAAATGTCTCACGAAGCGTCACAGGTTAAACTGCACGATGCAAAGTAACATTAATATTACACGCAAAGATTTGTAAAAAAATAAAATAAAATAAAATAAATAAATTATTTGATTGCCCAACAACGCGGGTCGAAATTCACCTTGACAAATGCACACTGTCAAACTATTGTAATTCTTTTGTGGGATGGAGGGGGTACTAAATTATGCTTGAATGTACCTGTCATGTGGCTTCTTGTTACCCAGTATTGTGCTGGGATATATGTCTTTACTGTTTGATACCAAATTATAGCATTCGGCATAGCTGGCTCTATGTACCGCAGGACAGTTTGAAACATCAGTCCTATTCCTTTGAGTTCTGTCATATATGATAGTTCTTCATACGAGAGAAAATGCTTTGACCTTCTTTTCGATTTTCCTTTCATTTTTGAGTCTTATTATCAGTACTGCACTGTGTTTTATATTCTTAATTTCTTACGTGCATTAGAAGGTTTTCATTTAGCATGCCTGTACCACTGCAGGGTGCTTCATCTTGTTTTCCATCACTGTCTTTCTAATCACCTCTTTTGTATGTCATCCATTGGGATCCTATCTTCAGTTAGTATGTGGAAATATGTGCGTCGAACTAGAAACCAATTGGCGTTAGGATGAATGAAACAATATCTATTTATATATGTTACAGTGAGACTTGTTATTTTCCCAATGTGGGTTTGCTCACATACCTCTTTACTATGGCACTTACGTGCTGCTCTATGTGTTCTTCTTTGTCAGCACAAAACCTAGTGAACCAACTGTCGAAATCAATTCCGCATTTTGGTTATTCTAAAACTGTCCCATTTCATAGGGTGGTGGTATTACCAGCTCTATTCCGACGTCGAAGACGCCGTTGCCACCATCTACACCTACACTAGTATGTTCTAAAGCCAATGCAGATTTCTCATTTTGGTTATTGTAAATTTTATTCATTTTCCCATATGCTTCTTGTCTTGCTATGAGTACTGAATTCCTTATGCTTCTGTTTGTATGCATTAATGTCCTCTGCAGGATGAAGAAACATCTTTGGAGTCGAGTGTTTCTGTTCAGGAGCCAACAGAGCAGACAGCTTCTCAGGACACTAATTTAAATGCTGGTCCTAAAACGTCACCCGCAAAAACCAATGTAGTTGGTTCTTCTGACATGTCCCATCCTCCAGGAAGTGGTGCAACCACTGTGCCCATAATTGCTTCAACCCATGAGTCTGTAGCATCAAGTGCTTCCCCTGCTATTCCAGGTTCAATTTCAGGGTTAGCTAGTGTCGTTGGTGGTGTGTCAACTTCGAATATCTCTGAGGCTCCAAAAGAAGAGACAATGAACATTCCTGCTGGAAGAACCTCTGCAGTTCTTGCTGATTCTGGACTTAGCAACATTAATAGAACCAGCCAAGCTGCCCCTAACATCCCTCCGAGTTCTGGAGCTATTCCGAGCAGTGGCCTGACTCTCGGTACACTTCCGTTGGCCTCCGAAGTCACAAAGAGAAATGTGTCAGGAGTGGACGAAAAGCTTGTTAGTAGCGGTAAGTGATTCCTAAATCTTGCTTTTTTTTATCAAGTCTTTGAATTATCTTTAGTGTACCACTAAGTTAAACACTAGGATTGGGGTATGACATTTAAATTGTGTGTATGATACTGCAGTTGCAGCTGGGAGAGTTCCTTCTTCTACAGGTCATGGGGTACAATTGGGGCCTCGAAGCTCATTGCAGAGTCATACTGAGGTTTTTAATCATCCTTGGTCTTCTTACCATATCGATCATGTTTACTAGAGCGTTCCTATTGCTTCGTCTCATCTTCATTTGGATTCTTCTTCATATTCTATTCAATGGCTTGATCTATGCCATGTGTTGATCTTGTTGATTCGATTATTAAGAGAGCACAAGGAGCTGTTTTTCTGTCACTCTGCAATTTTTTTCTCTATTAATGTTCCATATTCATCCTGGGATCAATCAAAATCATGGTGCTTTTGAGATTGCTATGTGGAGTTGGGTCATGACTGGTAGGGTCAGTTTTGCTATAAATTGATTGTTGTCCTGTAATCTGAGGGAATTCTACGGTTAATCTGTAATTCCCTCAAGTGTCCCAATGATAGATGAGGCTAGAGAGCATCCTGAGGTCATGTGGTTGAAAGTGCAAAGTACTTTCAGGTAAAATGAATTATCAGTTAAATTAAATCACAATGACTGAGCTTTTAATGTTAGTTCCTTGCAAATACATTTAGAGATCATTATTTGTCAAGCATATGGTGCTTGATGAATTTCGATGTTGTTGTCACATGCCACTCAGAATTGAAGCCTGAGACACTAGTTCCCTTGAAATGTTCTTGACTCGAGTTCAACTTTAGACAAATGCTTGCTGTCTTGACTTAACCACACTTTAGCACATGTTGTCATATTCACACGAAACTTTTAAATGATGCAGGGATTTGCCTATTTGCCTTGTTTTGATTTGCTAATGATTTGTTGAATTTTCGTTCTCAGATGCGTGGAAGACCTGAGATTGCTCCCGATCAAAGAGAAAAGTCCCTGGAGAGACACCAACAAGCTCAGCAGCAGCAGCAGCAAGGTCGCAGCAATGCTCCCGTGATGCCTACTCTTGGCAGTGTGAATCAGAAACAATTCCCTGGACAACAGAATCCATTATTTCCACAGGTAGGAAAACATCTCTTTTCTTTTCGTTTGATGTCATGCCTTTTCCTATGAAGTGGGGTAAGCTACATAGTTACAACTATGTTATTCTTCTCAATTATGTGTTATATGCTCTTCACGAGGTCATGATACGCCGAGGTACAGTTTATACTTCTCTTCAAGTTCTTGTTCGGCCATTCCTTTCCCCTTCCGTTACTTTGTATGCCCTCAATCATGGATCATAAGACTTTGTCTTGCATGGCCATTTCATCTTCACCTTGCTTCTGTTGATGTTCATCCAATCATCTTGATATGTATCATTTCATTTCCTATATTTCAAATCATGCCCAGATGTCCATTTCAATATTTCTTTACACAATGCTTCCTATACATATTTCTAGTAACTCTCTATACTTATTGTCCATCAAAACTGTTCATGAAGCAAGGGTTTACTAACTTTAAAGGACTAATGTCTTTCTCCTTCAAATTTTCTTTTATATGATTTGTGTTAGAAAATTTGTAGTTTCAAGTGTCACATACTTGCGGTGTTAATGAAGACTTCAATGCCAAGTTGAACGGATCGCTGAATTTGCTGTATGTAAGGCTAAGTGATAGAAATAAACTGAGAAAAGGAAAGGTGAATCAGGACAAAGATAAAGAATGATAAGAAGGAAAAGGAAACTGGTATTCACAATCGACGATGAAAATGAAGCAAGGTCATAAGGTTTATGACTTGCTCCAAAAGGTGCGATTTCCTTTAGTCAGGAAATATGGGTCCAAAAACATTGTTCTGCGAATAACTTCTAAATAGGAGATCGACTATTCGTGTCAAGTTGAGGTACTCATGAGTCATGACACTGTTGGTACTCTGATTTGCCTGCTTTTTTTTGGCCTTATTTTCCTCTCATATTCATTCGGTACTGAATGTTATTGCTAACCCTCAGAGCTCCATTCTCTCCTCTCAGGCTGGGCTAGGGATTGGAGTCCAGGTATCTAGCGACAATTCTATGCCCATACCTTTGCAACAGCCTTCTATCCATCAACAAGCTGCTCGGCAGGGATCAAGGATAAATTGTTCAAGAGATAGTGGTATTATTTTTTGTGCATCTTTATATCGTTGGTTTCTAATTCATGATTTACGGCCAAGTGTTTATGCAGTAAAGTTGGTCTGGTGAGGTTTAGAAGTGCTTCACGATCAAACAGCATGTGATAATCTTAAAAAGAAGTTCCATAGGATCAAAACTTGACTGACAACCTAAATGTGGGCCGTTAAATATCATCACATAAAACAGATGGAAGAGTACTGAGTTAACATTTGATTAGATATGTGGGCATAGTTTTAAAAGGATACACTCTGCGATGTGGATATGAGATAGATCAGTGGAGTCTCATCCATGGAATGGTTAAGATGGTATGAACATATAATTATCTAGAAAATTTTAGTGATGGAAGAGCTGAAGGATGAGAAAAGAATTTTCGGCGGAGATCTTGAAGATAACGTAAAGTATGTTGCGTGATGTTGGGCATGTTGAATGATGAACAGAAATGACCTTGTAATATCTGTGGAGCCACGAGCACTTAGTGGTGAAAGGATATGCTATTATCATGTTTATGTACATAGCCTTTTTTGGTGAATACCGTCCTAATGTTTATTCGACCTTGCTTAATACAGATGTTGGTCTCATGATGATGGAGGTGCAGCTGCAGCAGAACCTAGAAGATCCAGTCACAGAAACTGTTCCTGGTACCAGCCTTGTCAAAAATCTAATCGATGATGATGGCACGAAGACGTCTTTTGTGAAGGATGTACTGGTATGCTAATGTTCTTCTTTCCATAGGCGCTTCGCATAATCTTTGTTTTCCGATCAGCAACAGTTGTAGACTTGTAGTATATGATTTGACTTCAAAATCTGTCGCCCTTGCATGAAGAAGTATAGCAGCTTCTGTTACTTCTTTTATTTCCACAATTGTCCCTATTAGGTGAAGATCTTTTCAATTGTCTACAAGCTTCAAATACCACCAACTTTTCTGTACTGAGTAGGTACTCGTACACGAGTTAAACCCTAGGTTTCAGTCTGCAATTTAATCTAGTACTTTCACGGTACGGTAGCTCTATCTCATTTTATGTCATTCACGAGATAAATCCACATTGTCACAGGCAAGTGATGTGAGTAGGTACTCTGTCTTGAATGACATTTTTTTTTAATTGTTCTTTTCTTTGAAGATAACCCTGCAATGCATATGGTTTGGAATCAAATATACAGACCTCATTCTACTAGAGATTGCTAGCTTATTTAATATACGTTTGTCGCTGCAGAGCACAGTTGCATCTAGTTCTTTGATTGAGCCTACTCAATTACCAAGAGACTCTGATCTATCTCCCGGGCTGCCTCTAAGTCCAAGCCAACCTTCTGTTAGCCATGGTGTTATTGGCAGAAGAAGTGTTGCAGATCTTGGTGTCATTGGCGATACAGTTGGTGGAGCAATGCCAAACTGTAGGGAAATGAATGACAAGTCGTATTACTTGCAAATGCTCGAGACTGCAATCTACAAGCGTCCTCAACCCGGAGACTCGTTACGTGTCAAGCCCTACATACCAGTACGGGTGCCCTGTTTCGAGCTTTTCATGCTATTTACTCCTTATATTACTATTTATTATAATTTTCTAAATCAGGAAAGCTAAAAGGTGAATTATATCTTGGACAGATGACAACATTACTTTTGTTCTGCATGGTAAATTGAAAAACTAAATGATGATAGATACTTAATTGTTGATGCACTCTTACAGGCTTACTCGTCTAGTTTTAGATTATTCGGTCTGCATTCAGAATCATGGATCAAAACCTGAATGATTGAATTAAATTTAAGAGTTGAGGAAAGTAACTCATACCAATTATCTACACTTCCTTTACCACTAGACCCTGAATTTTGTATGATGAGCGAGTATTATGACAAGATTCAGAATGGTGACCTTTTTCCCTTCTCTTTGCGCGTATCTATTGTTTTTTTAATTGAGGAGTCCTATTGTACTGTTTTAGCATTATGTGAGTGATGCGAAGGTTTAACCCATAACTAATTGTTCAAATACTACTACCTGGACATCGAACTGTTGAAGTTATGCTCGTCATGAATATCAAACTATAGGGACATCTATCAACCATGTGTTTATATTTGGTGGGATTTAGCTTTTGGGCTAACTTAATTTTTGTAGACTGCTTGATTTTCTTATTTCTTGGTTTGATAGTAAATTGCTAGGATCTCGAGAATATGATCAGTAGAAATATAAACTTGACAGTTGTTATGTCAAAGTTCCCATATATTTTTCAATTAGAAACATACAGTAGAAGAAGGCACCAAAAAAAAAAAAAAAAAACCACCTTTGGGCATAGAAGATGATGCTCTTTAATCCATCTTATTTTTTATTTTATTATTTTTTAGCATGATGTCCTCTAAATGACCTTGAAATGTAATGATTGCCTTATCAAACATACTCTTGCTGCTTCCCTCAGAGGCGTCCAGCATCAACTCCTGCATCTTACCCCCAAGTTCAGGCTCCGCTTATATACAATCCAACCTTCTGGGAAAATCTGGGAAAGGATCCATCGAAAGCCGATATTCTGTTCTTTACCTTTTACTTTCAGCAGGTATCCATTGAGTTAATGTCTTTTCTAGCATGTCTAGTTGTTATCTTGGTCGAAACATCTTGCGACGAATTCGGCCTTTATCGCCAATTGCAGAATACTTATCAACAATACTTAGCAGCAAGAGAGTTGAAGAAGCAGTCCTGGAGATATCATAAAGGTCTTAACTCGTGGTTTCAACGGCAAGCAGATCCTATCGAGGTGACCAATGAGTATGAAAAGGGATCATATATGTACTTCGATTTTCATGCAAAGGATGAACTTCAGCTGGGATGGTACGTAAATAGCTCGTTTTCTTGTTGATGACATATGTTTGCAAGAGTACTTCTCAATGTTTTTTGAGCTGCTGGTAACATCAGTAAAGGCTAATCAACTTTCAGGCAATTTATTATGAATATATTAATGCTATGATCAGGAGCGAGCCCTTTTGGCACTATGCCATGTAATTTCTTACAGCTAGTCCCTTTAATTTACTAAAAAAAATTCTTAGTTGTTTTGGGATTGGGAGTCAGAATGCTGCTTAACTTCATGATGGTGCTGATTTTCAGGTGCAGGAAACTGAGACATGACTACCAGTTCGAGTACAATTACCTTGAAGATGAACCCATTGTATAGCGCACTTGACATGACCTTGAATCTAACCGATTCTCGTTCTCAAGGATCAAAATTTTCCGTGTCTCGTATATTAGCTTCATTTCAAGCATAGTAAAGAACCATTCAGTATCTCATAAGTCATATCTTAGCATCAGTACGGTTTTTGGAAGGAGCTTCCTATCTCATTTTCTCTTGATGAGAGGCTTTCCCTTCGCTTATCAGGTGAGCCGAGTAGATGAAACCTAGCACATAAAAGTTCAATATGAAATATTGTTTCATCAAGTATCTGTGTTCCTATATGCATGATACAAATATGTTTGTAATGACTAATTTTTTTTACCAACCATTATTGAAAGACAGGAGAGAGCTGGAAGAAGTAGACCGGTGGTTTGTCATGATGTAAAGCAATTCTGGTCGCTGTCGATGAAGGTTGATTCTGGGATATACTCGTCTATCCCGAGCGGAGATGGAGCCAGAAATTTTGTTTAATGACGGGTTTCTGAATATTCGTTAAGAATTTGCATGGATATTTTGGCAATTTTGTATTTGTGCTTTGCATTATTCTGGCCCAGACTAATTTCATCTACTTGAGGAATCGTAGTCAATAGCATATGCCATCGTCGTGGTAATGAGAGTAGTAGTTGGAATGGCGTTTATATTTAAGTCCGCAGTAATTGAGATTATGCTAGAGCTGTGTGAGCATCATCTGCTTACTGCTAAGCAAAGCGTTGAACATTGAGAAAGTAAATGTTATACGAGTACCAATCTTGCAATTGATTTTGATTTAATCTAATCTTGTGGTCCTTAACGTTCATTGCTGCTGAGCATTTGATGATTCTCGATCATAATTTCCATATATATTATTTTTATGATTTCTCATTTCATTTTTTTATTTCATATTTGACATTTCATCGTCATCAATAATTTAATATAAAATTGATAAATATTTCGAATACATAATTTCAAAAATGTATTCTCTTTAATATTTCAAGTCATCAATAGTTTAATACTAACATAAAGATTGATATATATAAAAATCTAAAATGTCAAAATGATTTGTTTACTATGTAATATAAAAAATCTAAAAAATCCGATAGAATCCAATAAATTTCAACATAACAAAAGCTAAATTTTGGAGATGTTATATGCTACAAACATGAACTTTCCTATGATACAATTCCCATGTTTTTCTCATCTCAGATAAAATTACGATTACTTTTCCACTAATCATTATTCAACATGTGAACATGGTGAAGAGCTACGCCTTTTCACTACAAAAGATATGACAAATTCAACTAAAAGGAAAAAGAAAAAAAAAAAGAAGAAAAAGATATCAGGAGTGGCGGTGGTGGAGA
Source organism: Drosera spatulata (assembly GCA_035668315.1). Lineage (NCBI taxonomy): Eukaryota > Viridiplantae > Streptophyta > Magnoliopsida > Caryophyllales > Droseraceae > Drosera > Drosera spatulata. The sequence goes on along the minus strand of JAOVYX010016398.1, from coordinate 33,479 downwards.
AACCCTAGACGCCCGCGACAACATAGAAATCAACCGATCCCAAATCGATCCTCGATCCAGTCCCCCAATCTGAGCAGCCATGGACGCTCAACGAGCTCTCCTCGACGAACTCATGGGCACAGGTACACATCATCTCCTCATTAAATTCGTTATGTGTTGTTGTAGAATTGAAATCGAGTGTGATTTGATTATGATGATGATTGGAACACGAATTGGTATGAAAAATTGGTGATTTCAATAGATTGATTGTTTGTGTGGTGGATTGTGTGATTGGTGTGTTGCAGCTAGGAATTTAACTGAGGAAGAGAAGAAAGGGTACAGAGAGATTAAATGGGATGACAAGGAGGTTTGCGCCTTCTATATGGTCAGGTTTTGCCCCCATGATCTCTTCGTCAATACACGGAGTGATCTCGGTGAGTTGATTCATTGGTTCAATGGGATATCTGCGCTTCGGTTTTGGTGTTGACTGTGTTTGGATAAATTCCTTGATGGCTGTTGAGTAGTGACCCTTGCGATATTTGAAAATGAGTAGATGAGCTGTGGTGGTAGCTAGCATGCTACTTAATGCCGTGTACTACCGATATTGTTGTGTGATGGAAGGAGTGGCAGTGTGGTTTATTGAAGTTTCAGCGATGGAGATAGTGCGAATTGGATGATATTCCCCTATGTTAAATACCCATTCCCTGGTTAAACATTGCCTATTCATTAGAGTTTTTCCCCCCTGGCATTTGGTGAAGGAATAATGAGAAAATGTTTCCCAGGATAGGGTTCTGCATCTAGTTTTCTTAGATCCTTCTAATGCCTCGTTCTATTTTGAAACATGGAACGGTCAACCATAGAGTTGTATTTGGTTTTAATTCTGTGTGTATTCATGCAACAGGAGTCTGCCCAAGAATCCATGATCTGAAGTTAAAAGAAAGGTAATGGTGTGACATTTATTTCAAAGAATTGTGTTTTTGGAATTGATTTGCGGATTGATTTTTCCTTGTTCTTCCATGGAGGGTGTATTGTATCGGCATAGTTGGTGTTATGTGTATTGCTGTATTTTAAGTGTTAAATAGTGTGTCTTCCCCTATAGCCTATTTGTTTAAGAGAGGAAATTACCTGCTATGTATGTGTGGTGTAGGATGAAAATTATTTTATGATTTACACATGGGGTTTGCTAAATACTCCTAGGACTTATGGGATTATCACTTTTGCTGGGTTGTACACTTGTACAGTTGGACTCTGAGGTAACCATCTAATTCATCTTGGTCAGATCCTTCATGTGTAGTCTTGACTTACAAGACCATTTGAGTTTTAGTTGCTGGGAGCGGTGCCTTTGGATGGATAACAATCTGGTGTTGCTTTCTATAATGCATTGTATTCGGACTTACACACCCTTTTCTTGAATAAGTGAGTCAAGCTGCCTATTTTTTCTCTTCTGCTTTAGTTGTGCCTCTGTTGTAGTTTAGATAGAAATACTTTGAAAATTTTCAATTTACCCACTGGAGCGCTACAATGTGGCCCAACCATACCGAGTGTCCAAGAGCCTATTGGAGCATTGTGTTCCAAAGCGTTTGGAAGGAATAACTTGTGTATCTTCCACATGGGGTGGTGGTGGGGGCTAGAGAAATCCCTCTCAACCATCCTGTATTTCTATTTCTTTCATTCTCATCCTGATAGCATGTCAGAAGCCTCAAAACTTTGCGGATTCGGGCTCTTGGCAATGACATTTTTAGTCTCTTGTGGCTCAGTGAGTTACTCGTAAGATGGAATAGTATTTAGCATAGATTTTGGCATTTCACTGGCCTGATAGATACAGTACTTTATTATGTGTTAGTTTATTTTTAATGTCTTCATGTTTTAATCGAGCTTTTCAATTCCTTCAGCTTTGAGCAGTCACCAAGACATGATGCCTATGTGCCTCGTTTTGAAGCTGAACTAGCACAGTTTTGTCAGAAGTTGGTGAGTAGCACCTCAAGTAATTTGTTTTTGCTTTCATATTTGCTGTCTCCCATTATGAAGAATTAGTCTTAGTTTTATTTCTTGCAGATCCATGACTTGGATAGAAGAGTTAATCGTGGGAAGGAGAGGCTTTCTCAAGAGTTAGAGCCTACTCCATCTCCTCCACTTTCGGCTGAGAAAGCTCAGCACCTCGCTGTTTTGGAAGAAAAGATAAAGAATCTCCTAGAACAAGTGGAGGCTCTGGGTGAAGCTGGGAAAGTTGATGAAGCAGAAGCACTTATGAGGAAGGTATTGAATTTATTCCTTGAGGACTGCGGCATTCATCTGTCTTTTGCCTCACCTTCATGAGGACTGAGGCACTCGCCTGTCTTTTGCACTTTTCACCTAGCCATAGTAGCACGATGTGCCTAGATATAAGAGTGTGGTTGGATCGTGATGCACCTCGTGCTTGTGACAGCATTGCTTAGTACTTTTTCCGTTCAACGACTTCATTAGCTCTTTACCATCTTCTTTCAGTCTCCGGTCCTAAATTCATTCTTGCTGTTTGTTTCCTTGTACTTTGTTCCAGCACGGGAGCTGCTTGGTGGATTCAAGCCAGCTTGGAGTCTGATTTTTCTTGCATGTCTAACATGAGTTCCAAATTTTGCAGGTCGATAGTCTGAATTCTGAAAAGACAACATTGACCCAGCTTCCACAGAATGCAGCTATGCTGATTCAGGATAAAAAGATGGCATTATGTGAAATTTGTGGATCATTCCTCGTTGCAAATGATGCTATGGAGAGAACCCAATCTCATGTTACGGGCAAGCAACATATTGGTTATGGCAAAGTCAGGGATTTCCTCAGCAAGTACAAGGTAAGTCAACTCTCTCTTGTAACTATTGGGCTTCTTATGTACGTTAATGTAGCTTATGTGTGTACTCATGCTACTTCCAGGCGGCCAAAGAAGAAGAGAGACTAACCAGGGAGAAGGAAGCCGAAGAGCGGAGGAAGGATGGGGAGAAAGACGATGAGGGTAGAAACAGGAGAAGTGATTCTACTGATAGGGACAGGTATCGGGATCGTGACCGAAATGGGTCCAGGGACATAAGGGAAAGGGAAAGGTCACGGGATAGAAATGGTAGGGGGATAAGTGGAAATTACAGTGACTACAGGAATGGAAGGGATGGAGGAAGGGGTCGGCATTATGATCGGGAATCCCCCAGGGAACGTGATAGAAGTTCTTATTCTTCTGTTTCTTATGGGGGTCGTAGGTGACCTGCATTTCTGTGCCTGGCTAGGAGCTGTGCTCCTGTTTTTCATTGGTGTCCTGCAGCTTTGTTCTGTGCTTTCAATGTTCGACACCTAAATGGTGTGCTTTGAAATTGACTGAGGTAGACGATTTCTGTATCTTGCAACTCTACTTTCAGGATATATTTAAGTGTATTCGTGAGGTAAGATATCTTTGTTGTCTCACAGCTTATTTTGAGACTCTTAACCTCTTCCATCAAGACTTAGTAATAGAGGTGGCAGGATGTCAGGTAGGTACATCATTGATGTATCTTATTAACATTCTGTGTTCAGGTTTATCGCCTTTTCCATTCATGACATGGTAATTGTAGTTTGACTTCAGAACCTTCGTGGCGACATGGTTGAAATGCTTGGTTTCAATTCTAAATTATGGTTTTTGATGGTGTTGTGAGTGGTCTGGTCTTCAAAGCACTCGCTCGGTCTATCAACAAATGCCTATCAACAAATGCCCCGATATAGGTAACCCCGTACTGCTGTTCTGTTGGGATGCCCAAATCTAGTTTCCTTTGGTTTTCCTGCAGCTCACTCCAGTGTAGCAGATAAAGGATCACTTTCAGATTGCTCTTGCTAAACATAATCTATCACAAATGTCGCTCGATACACCTCCTTTTGAGGAGTGCTAGCAGCATTGACTGGCTTAGCAATTCATTTTGGCCACAGAACTACCAACTATTTAGGTAACTATTTTTGACTTCTTGATTTTAAGCAGTTGATTTGACTTTTAGGGGAAAAAAGTGCATACCAAGAAGTGACTTTGGTTCCTTTTCTCTCGTGTTTTGCTCACTCGACCATTTGTTACTTTCATTCGTTGAAGATTACTTGTATTTTGTCATATGTTGGATAGAGATTATGCTATCCACAGGGGAAATCCATATAACTCGAACATCTTCTAATGTCAGTAGGGTGACCGCATGCAAGCTATCTTGTGACTTTCTGCTGAGGTACCTTCATATATCAGTTTTAGCCTAACGTTTTTCAAAACGCATGAAGCTCGAATTGCGATGTGAAAGTTGTTATATCTAGGTATTCTGGAGGTATTGCCAAAATAGAATGCGTTGAGGGTGGCATCTGCTTATCTGGAGGTAATTTAAAGTTACCTTTTTCGTAATGCTTGCTGATGGTGTTCATTGCTAGGTATATTGCAGAAACTGAACACTGGTTGAATGACGAAGTTATTAGCAGATTCAGACGCATGATTGTACAAAAAATGAGGTAGCCGGTTAGAATCTATGGTTGTGAAATGTGAAAGTCTTTCTAAGATATGGACGAATGATACATGTAATGTTATGGTTATTTCTCTATCGGCTTTCAACGGAGGAAACCTGCAGCTGAAGTATTAGGGGCTGAAGAGGATGAAGGCAAATGTGAATGTTGATTCGCTAATTGCATGACTTCATGTTCTTCCCAATTCAGTTCTGGCGATGTAGTCAAAGTTGAGTTATTTTGTGGTCAGTCCAGCTCTTTCGCCTTGCAGTTTTCGCCAGAAGTGACATTGGTGCATTTGATAGCAAGGGGAATAGAATTGTTGCAGCTCATTCGTATTACTGTTTTGCAGTTGCTCCATAGAGAACTAGAACCGAATGGTTTGCGTCTTATGGGGCTGTCAATCCAGGACTGCATATGAGAAATTTCATTGCTGCAAAAATGTGACTTTGCTTCTTGAGGATCTTCACGCTTACATTGCTTCAATGTAGCATGGCGGGGATTCTTTTTAAGGGCGGAATAAACTCTACCGCTGCAGGTGCACTCTGGTTGTATTAGCGTGTGTCATCTTGATTCTTGGTGGGTGTATGCCAAGATTATTCGTACAAGCTTGATGTATTGGCAGTTAGTAGATAGTTGGAGCAAGAAGATCAATGCCGTTGGAACTATAGCGCGTGTCGTCTTGATTCTTGGTGGATGTATGTCTAGATTATTCGTACAAGCTTTGTATGTCTAGATTATTCATACAAGCTTTATATTCTCGTGGGTACCTCGTGAGGCTAATTCTGTTGCACATGTGATGACCAATTTTGTCTCAGAATGTCATGTTAATGGGGCTTGGAACTATAGTTTATCCAACTCTGTATTGAATGTTTGTATCCATGACATGAGCAATGAAACATAGAGTCTTGTTGGATGATTTCAAAAAAAAGAAGAAGAAAAAGATCAATGCCGTTCTTGTTGCAGGATTCGTGAGATCGTTGAATATCCTCACTGGATTGGCAGCAACTTTTGTATGCTTGATTTCACTTCTTGATTGGAAGTACTTTTCTAAGACCAAGGTGTTGACAAAGCTATTTTAGTGAAACTTCGTGCTCCTTGATGCTACATTTCTTTGAGCAGGATGCGTTATTGCAATTTTGTATCGTTCATCAATAGTAAGTACTCCACTGAACTTTGACGAATATAAAGCACAGGTTGACAATGCCTCATCCCCGGCAGGATCGAACCCAAGCATTGAGGTTGAAACAGAAAAAAGGATCACACAAAAATGTTGAAAAACTCCAAATCTTATGATTTAGCCATGACAGTGTCACAAATCTCCATATTTCCACTGCTGAATAGTGTTCACTATAAGGCAATGGAGAATTCCAACTATTGTTAACATGATTTTCCTTCTCCGACAGAATGACGTTACACTGGGATGATGCAAAATCCCAAGTCATGCTGTTTCGTAATGCGTACATAAGAACTATAGAATCCTAGTTACTACTGAATGAAGGCCTCACCCGAGCCTGAGAAGAAGTATAACAAAGAAAGATTCGCAGATTTGTCCACCAAAAATCAGGGTTCCAAACTAATGCGTCTCATCTTGCACACCAGATTGGCGGTAGGAAGATCTAGCTCGTTTCCACCTGACCTAACAAGATCTCTCAACTGGTCTCTAGGAGTGGAGAGGCACGTCTGGAAAGTGGAAAGAGCAGGAGGGATAGGCATTGACAGCGCTGACAGAACATTACTCAGGTACTCAATGTCCACAGTCAACTGTTGCGCCCCACGATCAGTTATGTGTTGGATGCCTCTTAGTTGCTCAGTGTAAATCGCAGTTGCACCCTCTGCAACCTTTAGCCAAAGAGAAAGGGATAGACAGTTGCCCAAATATCAGAACTTGTGAACAGCTACATAAGTTACAAGTACTAATTATGAATAAAAACAAGTCACTGTTTCATCACGGATATGCCGAAGAGGCTAATATTATTAAACTGATGCCAACCACCATATGGTAAGAAGAAAATGGCTGTGTATGACCATTTCGTTCTTTCCTCTTTTTAGAGATGTGACTGGGGTAGCAGCAGAAGCAGAAATCTTGGCTGCTGCAGCTCGCGGTTCACATATGTTAAAAGTCTGTACAGTTGTAGTTCTAGCATGGTACAATTGTACAGTACATGTCTGATGAGGAAGTAGTAAAATAATAGGTTGAGTAAATAGAGATTGCGGGTAAGGTAGGTATTTGGAGACTGATCTCCAGCAAATAATAATTTCAAGATGTCACTAGAAGCGAACCAACAATCAACCCTGACCACACAATAGTAGTATAATCCTAAGCAGATCGTTAACGGAAATGCAATTTGTGGTGTCTTGGGCTTCTTCTGTGTTCTCTTCCCAGACCACAACTTTTCAAATAAACGCATATAGAAGATATCAGGAAAAGAACAATACGATACCTTGAACATCCATTCGGTTGCAAAGTATTGGGTTTCTTCTGCATTTGTGTCATCTCCAGAGATACCTTCAGCGAGGGGCTCCAGTTGTTGAGGCAGTGTGAGAAGGTATTCTCCAACACCGGTGACATAGGGTTGAGGGTATGCACTAAAACTTGGCAGAGGATGAGCACTTGGTTCCTCCACGGACGACCATATTGGCATGCTGGATACATCGCTGAGGCGTTGCCGTACTTTCGATATCAGAACATCATATACCAGTTGATTCACGGTTTCTGCAAATGCAGCAACTCTCTGAGATGCAACTGGAAGTGCATGGAACCGAGGATCTTTGGACTGTATGACAAACAATCAAAAGCTGCTCATCAATGGAAGAAAAAGGAAAATTCCCGGTGGAGAATATCATCATTCACAACAGATCTCAACAACCACTACATGGAGGAGGAAATGAGGGTACAGGAAACTCAGCATCAAAATGAACTTTTAGCAAGCCGCCTCATTAAAATGTATATGAACTCTCATGAATTATAAATGCTGATGTAAGTGCACTAAAAAAATCATGAAAATGACCATCACGCGACTTCAGGCATTTGAAGCATGGATTTCAAACACAAGGCACTGAAGATAAAATGTAAGAAGCAGAAACCTGTTCAAGCAAGTTGAACAACTTTCGAGCCTTTTCAGGAGCATCAACCAGCCGTAAGGTTGCCACATCTAAAGCAGACCTTCCGACTGAAGTCAATTCACCACTTGCATCATCACTAGTGACATGCAACTGATTCTGATCCAGGTGTGAACCAAACACCGAAAGAGAGAGACTCGTGCTCAATCTAGCAATAGTGGCCCTCAAGGAGGCTTCAAATACCGAAGATCTGCTGGTTAAACAATCCGCAACAGTGAGGATCTGCAACGCACTCTGCACGATAGACCACTCTTCATCATTTGAAATCAAGTCTACCTTGCGAGGATGATGAGATCCTTCCTTTTTATCCAATCCTGCTTCCTTCTTGGATCCAGAACCATCAGTCACATTATCTACTCCGCATACAACTCTCAAGGATTTAAGCGTTTCTTGAAGAGAGGAAATGTACTGTAACATTATGTCATCAATGGCAAGGATCAACTCGTCCGCCTCGGAACCACCAGTAAGGTTTATGCACCTCTCAACAGCGGCTTCAAGAAATATAATGACCTGGGGAATTGATTCCTCCATCCTTCGAACAGTCTCACTAAGTTCTATCCCCTGTGCTCCTATTCCACGAGAAACAGCTCCTCTGAGATCTAATTTACCAATATCGGAAGAAAGGATTGCACGCTCCATTTGTCCATACCTGCGATATACGTGGTGATAAAAGTAAATGCCCCACACAAGCATCTACACTCAAACAAAACTACGGAAGTAACATGGACACAATCCCCTAAGACCCACCCACTCTCTACCAAGGAGTTGCATAATGGACGACCTCAATCCTTGCATGATACTTATAAAAATAAAAAATAAAAAAATTCCCCCCTTTTTTCATTAGATGCAAACAACCACATAGGGCGATAGAGCAGTGTGACCCTCACTCACAGTAGTATGAAGCAGGAGGTTTGATCAGGAGCACCATTCCAGGGGCTGAAGTCAACCTAAAAAACTAAGGGCAGTTTCCTACTTTCCTATCCCATGTAAACCATCAAAGAAAAGAGCACTTGTATGTATCTTTGTAATAAATTTGGTAGCAGCTAATATACAATAAAGGGGTGTCATACATCATCCAGTGAAGGAATTTTCACCTCTGTTTAAATGTCTCGTAGGGAGAATACACCGACTTCAGCGTGTCTGATAGAACCTTAACGTCAGATTCTGAAAACACATGTTGTATGTTTCTTGCGAAAGTATTAGTTGTATTGTGCAGTTCAATCAATGCTTCGAGATGCTTTGCGTCAATGTTTACACCCTTGGGCATATCCCCTGATAAGATGTCCAATATGCCTGTGGACGAAAAAGAGATTTACCCTATACATACACAAATCCAGACCATGAAGAATAACGTGGGATGTGAGCTAGTTGAGAAAACGAAATGAATGGAGACAGCTAGCAATACGGCCAGCAAACGGTCTGAAAAGTTTCAGGTCCATCTGCTATCAATCAAATTTTTAGCACCTAGAAAAATATGAGTACCAACGCTTAAAGAAATGTAAAATTCTTGTATTCACAGGATCAAATACAGCCTGTTCAGGATAAGGCAACAAAAAATGTGGTTGTCCATGCATTATCCTTTAACAAGAAGGAGTAACTTATGTTCAGAAGGTCACCTTTAGACAAAGCTTTTGTTGCAGGAACGGCATCACCTGTAGCCAGGTTGACACGGGAAACAAAACTCCCACTGATTGCTGATGTTGTCTCAATAAGCAGTTTTGGAACTAGACTTCTATAATCATCTGGAAAAGAAATCATACACCTGTATACAGCCAAGAATTACGTAAGATCTCTAATTCCAATGACTTAAGTCGATGAAATCAAATTGCTCTGTTAGTTTAAACCTTAAGCTGCAAACTGAACATAGGCAATAAGACAAAGTTTAATCATGGATGTGATAATCTTTTTACTGAATAAATAGCACACACACCAGTGAGGCATGACCGTTTAGGTCCCTGGATTACTACCTGTATAGTGACTACGATCCATGATTCCATTGCTTAACATATAAGTAAATAACCAAACCGAATGCATTTATCCACAGGAATGCCACCTTTAAAGCTGATGTTTTTCACTCAGTTTTTGAATAATAGATGAGAATGTCCTCAGGAGGGAAGCAGATTCTTGTCTTTCCAAAGCAAGTTATTCGAAGGATCGAAACTTATCCATAAAGAATAGCCTGCTAAAGTGAAAGGCTATGATCTGGCAAGTCATGTAAAATCAATGCGGACAATTTCCTTCTCTCGCTGATTTGACCTTCGAATACAACACTAAGCCACACACATCCTTACTATATAGGCTGTCTACGGTGTACTGTATGGTTGGTTTGGCAAACAGAAGTATTCAATACAGTTATGAAGTTAAAGTCCATCAGGAAGTAGAGTAAGACATACCATTTCCATTCCTGTTCAAGATACAGTAACAATTCATCATAGAAGGTTGGCAACCAACTGGAGAATGACACCATGGGAGCACTACTTGGGAACTCATCACCACTCGTCAGTCTTTCTCCCTTCTTAACATCAAAGGAAACCTTATTCGCTCTTTGCTTAGACTCGAATTCATCCCACATTTTCTTTATTGGCTTCAGATGAACCTTTGTATATTGTACTTCCAGTGACTTGAATCTACCAATGCGGATAAGAATACCCCGCAGATCTTGAGCAACATCCGCCTAAGTATTTAATATTTATCAGCCGAATAGTTCATTAATTTGATGTGTCCACAGTCAAGTGATTGGAAACAATAAAAATATGCTGAAAGCATAAAGCAATAACTAATATATTGAATGAATAGTAACCTTGCGGATAGATAAAGCATCAGTTAGACGAGGCTGGACCATTGCATCCAGCCTATCCTCCAAAACTTCAAGCTGCTTCCTTACATTAGCAAATTCAGCAACCTGGGACAAAACAAAAGATTAACTTTGGGCGAATAAACAGCTCAACGTAACGGTGAATAAGATGATAACTACCTCTCCAACAGCTGCCAAACAATGCCTCATATTAGCCAAGGTTTCTGCAGCACGCGGAAGATCGCCACTGGCAAAGACATCTTCAACAGTAGAACTTAACTGAGTCAGTCCAGCAGCATCCTGTTTCAATTCACAGTGGAGTTATTTGGTTGTTACAAAGTGAGCTCTTTCTACAGCCAACAAACAAAATTCTACAATCATGCAAGTCATTGATACACACCTGTAGTGTCTCGTATGCAGCTTCCATTCTATGCATTACGCTATCGACTTTAGCAAGGGCTTCTACTGACCCAGCTGCCGAACCTTCTGCCTAAAAACAGACATTCAATTTAATTGCACAATCAATAATCGAAACCGGAGTCAAGAAATCAAAATTAGCATAGATTGATTGATTGCCTTCTTGAGCTTATGCAATATAGCAGAAACCGAGGTTCTCAACGACACAGCATCGTCCCTCAGCCGAACGACATCACGCGTAGCACGAGGCACACGAAGAAGAGCGGCGGCGCTCTGCTCCTCGAGAGACGCCGAGATCTGCTCGGACATCATGTGCAGCTTCATCTCCAACTCCACCAAGTGCTTCTCCACCGGATCCTGCGGGTGCCGCGACTGGCACGCGCTGTTTATCCATTTTACCGCGTCGAAGTTCTCGTCGGAAAATGCTCCTAAATCGATCATCATGTGATCTGCGATCAAAATGCTAGGGTTATTGAGTTGATTTTCGAGAAATGATCATTGTTTGTAACTAGCTTGAATTCGAGATTCAAGGATCGAAAATGAGACCCAAACAATATGAAATGTAGATCTGAATTTCGAGATTTGTGAGATCGGAATAGAATGATTTGAACGAGTAAAATAGATTGACTCACCAGTGGCTGATGAATTCTGTCACTGACCAAGATGAATTTGACCGTGTGGAGCATCGATTTCTTCGATGTCTCCGCGACGAGGAATCGATCGCCGGCCGCCGACGGAGATCACTACGCCGATGAGCGATCAACTCTGCAAAATTTTGGGACTCTCACACTGCTGCGAAGCTGATTCAGAATTCTGTGTTTATCGTGGTGATAACAGGTACTACGGCCCAAGGCTCTGTGCGTGAGAAAAAAATAAGAGGGGAGGGGAATTGAAAAAAAGAAAGGGTTTTGACGATTTGAGTGCGTCGTTAAAATTTTTAACGAGAGAGAGAGGAATTTGAGAAAAAAATGAGATGAGAAGGATAAAATATATTTTTTTTCAAAGCAAAATTTATTCGATCATTTATTTTATAATATATTTATGTGTTTGATGCGTGTTTATTGTCTATTTTTTTTCATTTCTCTTCTTTTTCCTTACCTCTTTTCTCCTCCCCTCCCCTCCTCTGACAACCCAAAGACACCGCCCAACAGAATCACTTGTAAGTGTGATAAACAACGTTTTTTCCCATCCCAATTACTTCATCGTTGATAAGATTACTTAGAGTTGCGTTTTTGTTCTTTTGGACTTTGTTGGTTTTCTCTAAGTATTTTTCTCCTCGAGAGATCCGATATGACGAAGGATATGACTTAAAATTGAAGAGGAACATATTTTTTTTTCAATATGAGAAATGTTAACACTAGCAAGAAACTTGTCTATGACTTCTTTATTGTCCGCTACATCGACCTTCACACGAACCCCTGAACATAGATGTCATACTTTCTCACTTTCGACATTATTGAAAACGGTACCACTCTACTCCTGTTAGGCGCTGCTGAACTTGAGACGATGTCATATCTTGTTACATACTGTATTTATAGTCCACTATAAAGCCTTTTGGATTTCATTATTAACTATAGTTTGTTAATCTATATTCAGTGAATGGTAAGAGGGGATGGACATTATGGTTTACTCAGGAACATGAATGGATACAGCACACAGTCAAATTGGTATAGTAAGCGAAGCTGATTACTGTAGTTGATTATTTAGTTGCAATAGAAAATACTCCTTTTTTCACTGTTCTCTTATTTTATCATAAAATACATGTACATGACACTCCCTCTGTCCCATATTAATCGCGACATTTTGATCCGATACGTGAATTTATACGAATGTTGAATTTATGTGGATTTTGATGATGAATGAATATCTTTTTTGTGATAATGAGATTTAGCCCTTTCCTCGCATTCTACTCATACTTTCATAACCAAAGCAGCTAAAAACAGTATAATTTGCTGCTGGTTTCATCGTTTGGCAGATCAGCCTCGTTGATCTTGAATGCTTTAGTTGCTTGCTTGGTAGCAATAGTTACTGTTTAGGGTTCGAAAAGAAGCAGTAATTTTCTTATCATACGCTTCTAATCTACAATATGTCTTCTTGATTTAAGTTGCTTATCGATTATATGGAATCAAACCCAAAAATATGAAGACGAGAAAAATGTATAACTTGTAAGTGCATCTTGACATTCATTTCTTCTGTTTTTTTCCTAGATTAAAAGGAAAAAGTTGGAAAAACAGATGATTCTGATGCAATGGTAGTACAGAAATAGGAGCTTCTGCAGCGCAAACAAGCATATGAAAATAAATACTTCAATTAAACAATCCACTACTATGATTAAACCCGAGCGAAACTGTGGCCTAATATAAAGTTGGGAATGAGATTTCTACACAATATCTACTACTTGAACTGTGAAAAAACAGTTTCCGAGGAAAATATCGCTGTAAGTGACTAAGTGATGAAGAAGATGCATCTAAAACTAACAGTAAATCTGTACATATGAGATATTTCTAAATAATTGGCACTGGTATAACACTTCCTGTCAAGGAAGGAACGAAAACAAAGAACCTAACAGCTTCATAATAGTATATGTCCCACCAAAAAACCGATCAAAACACTGGCCAACATCCACAAGATGGAAACACCTTCTCCGCCTTTACAGATTTGTTGCCGCAGAATGTCCTGGCAATTCAAAATCATAACAATACAGCTACATCATGCGGACAGACCAAAAATTTGGGGATGCACGGAAAGCTCTTAGTCCAAAAACACCAAGCGTCGGCGGAATCTTTAATGACAACAATCTCTAACGGTATAGTGATAGCACATAAGGGCATATCAAGCAAAGAAACAGACTACTGATGCCAAACACGCAGCATAACATGTTTTGACTGCAGATGTTTGCAAAAGACTACTGATCTCATTTTGTGTTTTTAGCTATGTGAAAAAGACTCGCAAAACAACCGAACAATGATAAATCAATCCAGTGTTCCCATTGAAGAAAAGGGTAAAGTGAATAGCATTCTAGTTCAAATGATCTATTGTAAATAGAACCATTGGTCAGGAGATACGGAGCGTACCAGTTCAATATTCAGCTTCTGGTTTTCTAGCATTGCTTCGGTCCTTTCCTCTATTAACTTCGATATAGCTGTCCAGTCCTGCCAATTAAAAAAAAAAAAAACAATATATGTAATCCTCCATTAATAAGGCATAGAAAAACAAGAAAAATACTGAAAAAACCAATCGAGATAAAGTAGCTTGCTTGACCAAAGCATCATTTTCCTTGATTGAATATTTTACAGTTTAACCCGGTTTCATGTAATTGTATACACTGATCCCATGTCCTAGCGTGTCATCTGGCTGCTTATCACATTCCAATCCAAACAACCGATTAGAGATTATTTTACTATCAGCAATCGCGACCCTAACCAACCCGCTGGCATACGTCTTTGCTACGCTGCTGATTATGATTGTTACTCAAACAAATCATGCCAGAAAAGCATCTATAATTCGCTTAAGAATCATAAATCGCTCCAAAAGCTCAAACTATCTTCAAGGATTATGAGTTTAATAATGGTTTCTAAGGGTCCATCGGGGATTCAGGATCAACTTATGAGAAGAGAGGTGTTCCCTAATGCTTCGACATTTTTCATCTTTCGGCACTCATTGATCCCAGCACCAGATCATGGTTGCATCATCCAGTCATGTTTACCACAGCTTTGAGCCTGTGAGTTGGTACACTCAGATATGGTATCCAAGAACTGTAGAAAAGAACTCCTGATAGACTTCAGGGCTTTGTGTACGTTTTGTCCAAATTTAACGTGGAAAGAGATGTTAGGCCTGTAAAAGCCCGAACTGATTCAGAAGGAATTCGAATGCTGCAGTTCACTCGTAAAAAGCTTGTTTTCGTGCTAGGATCTAAAGAATAGAGAAGAAAAGTACTTTAACACTTTACTCCTTACAACATCACCGATCAATACAGACCCGGTTAGTTCAAGCGAAGTGTCAAACTCAAAAAAAACTTACCACTGGCATCATCTTGTCCTCACTCACCGCTGCTGCTTTAGGGGTCTGCCATTTGTAAAACATAGCACACGTCAGATACACTTTTACTAAAATTATGCAAAGATAGACCATAACTTTCTATAACTTTAACTGCAAAGGAGGACCGAGAAGAAATGCGACACATACATCTTTCGTAAGGATCACCCATTTGTTCTCACGAACATCATACTCAAGATCAGATTGATCAGACGAAGATGAATCTTCAGGCCCTTCAGGGATAGGAGACGGTGGATTAGCAGACACGAGGACTACTGTTAGCTTGTGCTCCTCAACATCATTCCCCGCAACTCTGCTGAACTAATCACGATATAACATATTTTGTTTAGGATCAATCAACAGGTTAGATAAAACCTCCAGCATAAGCTACTAATTGATGAGTTCTAATTATCCATGGAGCTTCTAAGTTGAGATAAATACATCACACGGAGTTTCCTCGTACCATTTCAGATGTTAACTGTGCGGTAGTCATGCCGGGTTCTGTTATGATACTTTGGACCAGAAACTTCTCTTTCCTGGAGCTGCGTATTAGGGCTTTTGTTTCAGCTCGCCTGACAACTAGGAAGGAAACCAGAGTTCATCATAATGTTCGATGATATAAAATGATTTTGATCGAGTTCATATGTCACAGATCACAACAGAAACCACCAAACCGTGTATGGTGATGTTATTGATCTCCTGAAGGAGACCCTAATTCATAATGCAACGAGTGATGCATTTTGTACACAGTGACAAAAGCTTCTGCTCAGCACTGTTGAGAATACAAAACACTCATTGGCATTGGATAGAAAGAGCTCATAAACAATGCGAATATGATTCCGGATTACGCCTTTATTAACAATTGATTTCGTGTTGGAACCTTAAGATAACGAAGTCCGATAGACCTAACTATCAATATCATACTTGCAGGCACAAAAGGACCACATATACACTTCGTGCCACCCAATTACATGTCCATGTTTCAAGCTTAAAAGAGACATTCACGTAAAGAAGCAATTTGAAAAATATAAAACCCACATTGGGTACATAGCACATTACAAGTGCATATAAAATCTTGGTTACTACACTTATTGTCAATTTGCTATGAGTTGGACGATTAGAGGTCAGATAAGCACGTTGTGAAAGTGGGAATTCTGTACACAATCTCACCATGCTAAGTCAAAGACAGGTCCTATTGCAACTCAAACTCATGATCAAGTCACCTATGTCGGAGACACTAACCAATGGACCAATGTTGTCCCGAGAGAGCAAATCAAGGATTATACACTCAAACGAAACAACATGTTTCAATAATGCAGAGAAAGCTGCCACAATGAGGCAGAGAAAGTTACCATGAACGACACAGGTAGAGCCAGGGCCGATGATCCCGACATTTGGCGTAACAGAGTAATTCCTCGGACTATTGGTCTTAACCTTGAATCACACCCACCCAACACCACAACACACAAAAACATCATCAAACAATCCAAATAATTCCGTTAAGTACAGGGGAAGACGAGAAGACGAGATGTATATACATTAGAAACGGCAATCCCCAAAATGCACGTATACATTAGAAAAAAACAGCACAAGTGTATATATACCTTGAAAGCAACATGTTGATCAGATACATTCGCCAATCGAATCGAACTCGTTGCCACCTTATTCAATTGAACTTTTCACACAACAACAACAACAGAATCAAAAACATCATTTTGACAACATGGGCACGATCAAAATCAAATCTTGAGACATACCCAGAAGATCAAATCGATCAAGGATAATAAATTAATGTGACTTACTAGGGATTTTGAGAGTGGAAGGGTAGACATGGAGGAGTGTCATGAACATGTTGGATCACTCAAAATGGGGAAAATGGGAACAATTAATGAGGGAAAATATGCATGGGATTTGCTGCTTTTCTTAGGTTTCAAGTCAGGATTATGGAGATTTGTTGGATTGGAAATGACGGAAAAGGAGATTCGCAAACTGATATTTTGCTGTTGAAATTTTAGGGCATTTTACTCGGTTGCGCAAATGTTCATCTTGAGGGGGATGAATTCAGCTTCCCTGATTGTGTATATCTCAAGGTAAGATATGGGAATATTTTCCATCTCAATGTATGGGGTAGAAGTTCAGACTAATGTTTATAAGAAATGTATGTTAAAATAACTATACGTCGTATCGTTGTACTGAATAAAAGCGTTACATGACTCGCATCGATGGTTATTCTCCATCTTTTGTCGATTCTATGTATCCAGGAAAAATTGTTTTTCGGCTATTGACGGGTATTGTACCAAGCATAGGAAACTTGGAGAGAGCAACTAAGATCCATACAAACGAAAACGTGGCCCATGGATTGTTATTGAGCTTTTGCGTAAATGGCCCATCAGTTAAAGCGAAGCCCATATTCCAATGATATTGATGCCCTAATCTTCAATTTCTCTCCAACATATAAAATGTAAAGATTAAATGATTAAAAAATATCAAAAAATAATTTTAAAAAAATCTTTATCTTTAGATATATCGTAACAGCACACAACTTATATGTTATTAATAACAAACTCTCTTTTTCTTATTTGAAAATCTATGATCCTAAGAGTCTTTTTAATTTGTACCAAATTATCTTACAAGTTTCTTTTGTGAAAGAAAAGTAATCCAACCTCCCAAGCACATTAGCTTTCTTTCATTATAACAACTGAGAGGTTTGAAAAATCCTAACATAAATTTTAGAGACAAACTTCATTTTTCTTATTTGAAAATCTATGATCGTAAAAATCTTTTTAATTTGTATCACATTATCTTACTAGTTTCTTTTGTGAAAGAAAAGTAATCCAACTTCCCAAGCACATTAGCTTTCTTTCATTACAACAACTGAGGGGTTTGAAAAACCCTAACATAAAGATCTATGATTTTCGAGACAAACGAAGTCACGGAAGAACATATCTCAAGTCTTGGAACTTTTAGATGCCCCATGGCATCAATGTATGACCCACTTAGTCCAAAGTCTTGCCACCAATCACGCTCATTATAATTTCAAGATACCATATGATGGTAAAAAAAAAAATACTCCAGTGTCCAATCGTTCTACAATATTGCAGACACAAAAAGCAATTCTTGCTTTATACTCCCTCCATCACAAAAATAAAAAAATTAATTAAAATAAAAAATACAACGATATGTATTTTAAGATGTTTAGTTCTTGTTTTTAATAATGTGAAAAATTTTATTTTTGTATAGATTTAAAATTTATAACTTAATCTATCATTATTATTTTACGATATTTTTTAAAAAAAATAAAAATTGATCGGCTTTAAAAAAGTTATGAATTGCATGCCAATGCACTTATTTTGGTACGGAGGAAGTACTCCCTCTATTCCATAATAGTTAAAATGTTGTGCAGTATATAATATGATATGAATTTCGATACATTATTTTTTTATTAGTGTATGATATGATACGAATGTCATTTTGACCCAGGATTGTAGTTCGTGATATATATTATGTTTAATATTTCACGATAAATTTATAAAAAAAATCGTTTGTAAGTCCCGCAGATCATTCGTAGTGTCATCACCTTTTTATCTTTATGTAGACAAAGAATGCAACTTTTTTGGGATGGAGAAGTAATAATTTTCTTGACTATAACCACACTTTTTTTTCCTATATGAAAAGGGAAAAAAACAAAAACAAAAATTTCAATAGTTCAATAGTTCAATTGTAACGTCCAGACCAAATCCTTACTATCGGGTCGTCACCAAGAACCGCACATCAGGCTGACAACTGACCTCACAGACCAACACTACTTCTTTCAGTGCGCTTTGGCCTCACTCGCGCACGTCCTGAGAAACTTCCCAGAAGGTCATCCATCCCAGTATTACTCCACAGTTAAGTGATGGGTTATCGAAAAGGAAGGTGCACCTTGTTAGTATAAGTAGTACTATCAAACCATTTAAGCATTTTCTTGAGATATTACATACACCCCCACTTAAAGAACGCAGCGTCCTCGTTGCGACTTCAAGCACGATACACAGCCCCAAAGCCTTCCCCTGTTAGACGACTGACCTGGACCTCTTGTCCACAGGTCCAACACGCGATCGAAGGGTTGTTCTGATATCATACTGTAACGGTGGCCCCACAGACCAACACTAGACCTTTCAGTGCGCTTTGGCCTCACTCGCGCACGTCCTGAGAAACTTTCCAGGAGGTCACCCATCCCAGCATTACTCCGTGTTAAGCACGCTTAACTGCGGAGTTTTAAAGTGATGGGTTACCGAAAAGGAAGGTGCACCTTGCTAGTATAGGTAATACTATCAAACCATTTAAACATTTCCTTGGGATATTACATTGACGCAAGGGCTGAACCAAAGGGGGTGGGCTGGGGACATGGTCCATCCGATGGTTCCGTCATAAATATTATTTATAACTGTAATAAACAACCAAATATAGTAACTTACTTAGCACACTTGGTATGTATCAGCTCCTCTAACGTGTGAGGCCAGGCTTGAACCTTGCTTGCTATCAATTCGAGGATTTTCTTTATTAGTTACACTCGGTTGTTTTTGCATTGGTTTCCTTTTCATTCCTTGTTCACTTGTTTAATTAGTTAAAATAATTGCATTAGTACCAATTCCTCTTTGTATTGGACAGTGAATTTCTGTACTATGTCCAATGACATATTTAGTTGATTTTGGTTAGACACAAACAGGGCTTCTATTACAAGGGTGCTTGTATACATAAGAAGGTTGATTTAAAGGATATGACGACTATATCAATAAAGTGTATCTACTTGAATGATTGATTATTCTTGTAATATCCGAGAGTTTTAGGAGTTTTGAGATAAATATATAACGCTATGATTTTTAAAATAAATCGTACAAAAATGCTATATATTTAAATTTAAGAAAATATTTGATTAATTAAATCCAATATGACGATGAAATATTTGGGATGATTAGTTGAACGCGTCAATAAACGTTACGAACAAATAATGTTACGTTATAAACGTTACACGTAAGGACTATCGATTTAATCCCAAAAACAATCAATTATGACTCGGGAGGTCATATTTTCATACACGGGATAAATTTATCGATGCAAATAGATTTTTCATGGATGAATATTATGAAATTTGGATGAATAATAGACCGAACGAGATATTTCGAGGGACGAAACGTGGGATCACACACACTCACCCACCTCCCTCACTTTTCCCTCTACTTCCTCTCCTTTTCCTCTCCACTCTCCCGCACAACTCCCTGCTACTCCCCTCCACTTCAACCATCACACACCACCATTCCCACCTCCACTTCACCCGCCTACCGGCCACCATCATCATCACCTCCACCCGCAGCAGCCGCTGCAACCGGCAACATCATCATCACCAAGATCATCATGAACAACAACATCATCATAAACATTATTATCATCATTGCACCATCACTATGACGAGGGACAATAGCAGACCGGGAGAGAAATCAACATCGGCAGCTCGTCCATAGATCATCAAAGGATCCGTTCGTGTGATCGTGAGCTTAAGAAAATCAAACACGCTCGAGGTAACCTCACTCGTCCGATTCACCTCTTTTATTCATTCACACGATTCAAACACGTCCGTGCATACTTGGGGACGTGTTTATACTGTGTTTGATGTGTAAATGATAGTTTGGATGCATTAAAACGCGTATCGGGCGTTCCGGTTTTGGACAGAGGAGTTTCCTGGAGGTTCTGGCCGGAGATCCGTCGCGCCCGCGACAATCCTGGGTCGCGGCCACGACGAGGGGAAAATCTGAGAATTTCCTGCACAGTGGTGTCGCGTCCGCGATGGGGGAGTGTTGCGGACGCGACAGGTGTCGCGTCCGCGACGGGGGAGTGTTGCGCACGCGACAGGTGTCACGTCCGCGACAGCCCAATGTCGCGATAGCGACACGTCGCAGCCGCGATACGGCCGGTCGAGTCCGCGACGGCCTTCTGGTCAGAAAAAATACATCTTTGTGCCCCGAACCTTAAACCTAAATGCGTATTTGAGATATATAATTCCTACGCATGGAAATAAATCATCAAACGTGCGTAAACGATCACGTTTGACATGTGATGGGGTATTTGGGGTTGAAATGAACTACAATGTACCCTTATAATGTATATACCCTCCTGAAAAATAAATGAAAACGACCACTAAATGATAAACAAAAACGAAACGGGGGATGTGGAGCGTAGTTTCATTATTTATGTGAACTAATGAAAAACAAACAAATAAGAAATATCACCTCCTTGAACCGATAAGGACGACTGAACATCCGTTGTGGATCCGTTTGATTGTTGGTCGTTTTCATGAATTTATTGAGAAGGTCGAACATGGTGTCCCTTTTTCGATCCATTGCGATCATCTGTTTTCTTGAATAGCCTTGGTGGCGTGGGTTTGAGTCATTGCACTCCTGTATTATCATCTGAGTCATCGTCAAGGGTGAAAATTAGTTAGGGAGCGATGGGCATCCCCCATCCTCTTTGCATGCATGCAACGGTTTCAACGCCGATGTGGGGGGGGCCACGGGTTGCTCTCTGCAGGGAGGCCCAAATTTTCTCAATGTTGGCAAACGATACCACATTGAATGCGCACAAGAGATGCAAAGCAACGCACAGGGTAGGCAGGTGCGAAAACGGAATCTATTGGGTAGCCCGGATGACGATTGACATTTTATCTTATCTCTGTACTCCGAGTCGGTCATATCTTTGGAGTTGTCGCTGCTTTTGAGTCGAGTCATAAATCCTAAATAATTATAAAATAAAGGAATGACTCCTAAAAGCGATACAAAGCATATAAAAAAATGAGAAACGATGTTATGTGATATGACGCTCATATTTTCTTATATATATAAAAATGTTTTAGGGACTTTCGGCGATCACCATATCCGTTAGCGGAAGTTCCCTATAATTGGGATTCATACATCAGAGGTTGCTGAGCTTCAATAGCTCACGGTTATATTTTTCAATTGTAAGTATGTCCCCAGCAGGACCTGAAGGCTCTTAGAGAGAGCTTGTATGTATATAGATGAATCCACGGACTTTGAATATTATGACAGATCAGATGTCTATATTGTTTAAATGTAATAAACGATCTGCATCGCTTCCGCCTTAAGTGTTGTAACTAAAGAGGTATTCGGGACAGTAAGTTATGACTATGTTACTGTTTGTGTTTTCCTTGATTTCTGTAACCCTAAAACCCATTCGGTATGTTTAGTCTTGTCATGGACCGGGTCCGTGACGACATAACGTTCACGTGTCTTCCGGAGCGAAAAAACGAGGCATTACAATTCTGAAAAAACTTCTTATAATATGTGAGAGTCAACGAGGTCAAAATGTGTTGCTAGAGTAAATATTGGACTTTATAATCTCTTGTCATGTATATATATATATCGAAAAAAAGGAGATAAAAATACTTTTAAAAATACGATAATCGATGTCGTTTATCATTAACTATGCATATGGATATTGTCACCTATACGTTTACATTGTGTTTGTAAAATTTGGTAGTCATCGATTACACGTGCGTTCGCGAATGATATATCTTATTTAAGAACTATTTTAAACCGATTATCCTAATGGTTTCTACTTTTAAAGATTAGTGTTGGAATTTTTTTAATTTTTGTTATCATGTTTTATTGGAAAAGATAATCACATTTAAGACCCGGATTGTCGTAAAACGACATCCATTATTGCGTTTCGTGAGTGTCTTTAGCTATATTGGTTAAAGGCATTTTATCCCTCCAAGCACTATATATTTTCTCCGTCGTGGAAGATCAATATGTGTTAATTTACTGACGAGGTGGGTGGTTGGGTGGGTGAGTAATTTTTGGCGTCTGGATGCTGCTAGCCAGGGAAGATTCTTTCTCTGGGTGTTTTTTTTTTGTCAATAGAGTGCAATTGATGGAACTGGATCACTCTCAGAACGCATAATTGGCTGTGTTTGTGATCCATCGAGTGACTGAGGGGTTACACAGTTGAAATCAACCTCTTATGTCTAGTTACTGCTAGGCGCCCACTTGTTTGTTACCAAAGGAGCTCTAGTTAGAAGATTGTTGTCGACATATGAGTGGTTTCTTTCACTAGGTGGTTTGTCTCCACGGCTTTGGTATGTAGCAACTTTCCAACCAGGACTGAGAGTCTAGGAGTATAATTTGTCAAGATGAGGGTCTCGACGTATCATTACAGAGGAACGAGTATAGTCAATTAGGAATACGTTTCTTTCAAGATTGTTTGGTTACACGAGTCCAGATCTTGATAGAACATTCTTTCACAATGTGTCAAGGTGCAACAATAACACCCAACTATGTGTTCCCGTCATGGATAGGGTTTAGGATGAACAATATGTCTGCAATTGTTCTTCTGTTTTGAACAATAAAGAGATTGTTTCTTAATCATTGTCAAGATATTATTTAAAATTATCTCCTCAAACCCTATTTTATGCGGAAGCTTTTGGCATTGGTTCGGCTTTTAGAAAAACAAGTTACATCCGTTGGTTACCCATGTAAAGAACGTCTTATGAGTTTAGTCTGGGTAGAAATTTTATCTTGACAATGGAAAGTTGATACAAAACCTCTTTTTCCTCGAGACCCAGTTTCACATATGGCTCCCTTGGCGCTCGTCAACAGTCAAAATATGTGAGTCGCGGTCTGATCCCATAATTAACTTCTTAATTAACCCCAAAAGACTCCCCAAAGGTAAAGTAAATTGCAGAAACAATGTAGATCTCCATGACTTTTAGGTGATCTACATACAATGCATGGGGGGTCATCACTAGGATGAACTGGACTTGTGATTCATTGTGGACTATTCTTTTCAATGTTAGTGTGGTCACATTGTGAAAATAGGGCATGGCCAATATATGTGATCAGTATTCCTGCAAAGTGCTAGCTTGGGACCCCTGATGAGTAAACCGTGTTGTCTGCTATGGTGCAGCCAAAGCTCAGTGTTCATTCACATGGCCAAAAGGGTTTAGGCTCTGTCATGTCATGGCTTTGCTCACACCCATTCACTCTCTTCCTGCAACTTATTTTTTGAGATACCTACTCGTAGGAAAGATAGTGAAGTGTTTATTGGTTTTTCAGGAGGTAAATTTGACCTAAAAGGTGTGATCTAATTTGGTAAGTTTTGTTTTGGCAGCCATCGGAATGTTCTGAAGAGAATGACTTGGTGTTGGCAAGAAGATCGCGGGATTCAGGAGCCAGGCTCATTGGCGGCTGCGTTCATGCATGGCAAATAATGGGAATCAAACATTGAAATCTGCCTCAAGAATGCAATTCGGGCTCCCACGGAATGATTGCAAGTTCATGTTCCGTCTCGTTATTTTGGTATTATCATTTTGTCATTTTCGATTGTATTAAATTGTTTATAATTTTTTTCATATTTGAAAATTATTATGTCTTTAGAAATAAAAAATATAAATAAATATTATATGATTGAGAATTAAATTAAAAAAACGATATATATCTAAATTTACATAATATATATTACAAAATATGTGAGAAGAAAAGAATATTTCACATGACAAGAAATCTTATGACAAAATTTTATGCATATAATAAGTGCTCTATGACGAACTTATAATTCTCAATTACCCTTCCCTAATTTTACAATTCGATTCTAGATATTGTTGTGATAAGCGAAAGAGGGATTTTTTTTTCTTTGTTGATATTTCTTTCTTTTTTCTTTTTTTTTGCCCCAAGAAAAAAAAAACTTGACGGAACATATCCGTTACTCCCTTCATTTTGAATTATTTATAAAAGTTTAAAAAATACATCTATTGAGATGAAATTTAAATAATATCGTGAAACGATGAAACATAATTTTTTTAAAAAAATTATTATAAATGAACATAATTTTTATTACATCATTAAAAAGATAAATAAAATTTATAAAAATAAATATTAAATAATAAACGACTATATTTTTTCGGAACAAAACCTACAGGCGAAGCACGATTAATTGTATCCCATTTTTCTATCTCCTCCCACGCCTCGATCGTTTCTTCACTATCTACCTAAAACCATCGAAACCCATATTGATTATTCATCTCTTCAAAATTCAATTCCGATCTACAGTCTGATCTCCCACTTTCATCTTTTATTCGAGCCGCAGAATCGAATGCAGACTGCAGAGATCTGAATTTCGCTCACTGTGCTGATTTTGCCGATGTACAAAATCCTGATCCCATTCATTCAATCGATTTCGATTTCGCATAATTTTTTAGGGCTTTTGTTTGCTTGAACAATTGGTTGTAGGTTTTGTTGCATTCCATGAATGTTTATATGAATTCTCCTTATTGTTTTGACTTGTGTTGTTGTTCAATTTTGTTTCGATTGGTTGATTTCGTTTTGATGTTTTCTAGTGGTGCGATCATATTGCCGAACAGCTGAGTGCGTGATCAAAGAATAAATGCCGCTTCGATCAGACGATTTTTAAAAGGAGTTCTTCAAATTTTGGGGTTTAGGGGTGTACTGTATTTTGGGAATTTGGGTATTCAGGTGCGGATCATTGTTTCTGCTTGCTAGGAGTAGTCATTGCGGAGAGATAATGTTGCTTTAGCATTCTTAGATACCTGATTACGGTCTGGTGAACTCTTCAATTGCTGTATTGATCTCATACTTCTGCCTTTGCCTTTGCCGCGCCCTTTCAAGTGTTTGGGCGTTATTAATCCATAATGCTATGTAGCTAACTGGGAAGTCTTGTTGAGAGAAAATCCGATGCCATGTCTAGTATTATAGCTGTTCTTTTCCCCGTATTGAGATGAATGTTGACGTGGCATTCTTATTCTATGTGCATTAGGTGCTATACTATTGAGCACACATTGATGGAAATAAGCTATATTTGTATGTATTTTTGAGAGATTAACAGTGGGAACACTGCAGTAGGTTTATATTTGAGTTAATCGATGACTTAGGTTTTCCTTGTATTTTTCTTTTGCATTCAACAGAGGTACTGTGCAAAGGTAAAGATGGTGAAGGTGACAATGCTATGAATGACTGTGCAAGAAGACATAAAATTCTTGAAACTAATAGCATAACATCAAGATGAAGACACTCATTCTAGTTGGGGGATTTGGGACTCGCCTGAGGTCGTTGACTCTCAGTGTCCCTAAGCCACTGGTTGACTTTGCTAACAAACCTATGATCCTGCATCAGGTACTTTCACTCTTCCCCCTACTCTTAATTCTAGACTGCCATGTTTGCAGTAGCTGGTTGTAAATGATTCACTTGGTGTTTCTGAATTTGCCTCTAAGAATTGAGGGAGTCTCATATGATTAAACTTCTGATTGCTGATTTCCCAAAAGTAAAATAAAAAAAAAAAAATTATTCATGGTTTTAAGGCCCAGAGCCTGCAACAAAGACGGATAAATACCTATTTGAATTTTTCTGTTTCACTCCGAGTGTCCAACAACCTATAGTGATTGGTGCAATGTATCAGGTAAATGCTCATCCTTATAAATGATTCCTTTCTGCTTTACTATTGTGGCGCCTGCTGGTTTTGGAGTCACGGACAAGACTACCGTGATTCTGACCCATTTTCGTTTTGTATGGGACATTCCTGCTACATGTTCCCTGATAGCCCACCATTGCTTCCCCTGGATGTTCTCGTCAATTGACAGCAGAGTTTTCACGATAGCTTTCATGAATTGCGTAGAGTGTCCATGGTCTATATTCTATATCCATTATTCATGGGTTTGTATTTGCCAAATCACATGGGAAATAGCATGGTAGTGTCAAGTATACTTGCGTAATATAAAATCTCAGAACCTGTCCTTGTTTATATAGTTTAATTGCAATCCGATGTTCAACATATCTTTGTTTTTCCACTTACCATTTTTGCTCTTTTCTAATTTTTTGTAGGACGACGAGGGAATTTTTGCTAAAGAGAAGATCCCATTCATAAGTTTTGTGTTGGGTAATTGAGAAAGTCATTTTTCTTCTTGTCGTCTTATTTTTCTTTCACTTGGATCTTGTTTTGAATTTTCCACTGATAGCAGTTTTTATCTAATTCATCTGCTGCGACTTGTGGCCGGCACTGACAACTGACGATGTTTGTATCTATCAATATTAATTTACAGTAGCTCCAAAACGGAATCACCTTTTGACATTATGAACTGATATTGCTAGAAATGAATGCAGAAGTTCTCTGGATGGATTTTAAGTGTTATATGTGTTGTGTTGTTTTTCCTCCTGAAAGTGGCATGTTTATCTCCTTCAAAGTAAATCTCATGAGAAATTCAGGAGTCCTTTCTTCATGAGAATTTGATTCATCTTATTTTTCTACGTTATGCCATTAAGGCATTAATCATCTCAGTGAAAGTGATTGAGGTACTTTGTGCTGATAGGTGGCCCAGGAAGTGGAAAGGGTACCCAATGTGCAAGAATAGTTGAAACCTTTGGATTTACTCATCTGAGTGCTGGAGATTTGCTGAGGAAGGAAATATCTTCCAACAGTGAGAACGGGTACTTCCCTTGGCTTATTTGGAAGCGCATCTCTTCTCCAATTACCTTCTAGTGTTACGTGTATAGTTGTTATAGGAATTTTACTTCAGGGCCATGATACTTGAGACTATCAAGGAGGGGAAGATTGTACCTTCAGAAGTTACTGTAAAGCTGATCAAGAAGGCTATCAAATCAAGCAAACACCGTAAGTTCTTGATTGATGGTTTTCCGAGGACTGAAGAAAACCGACTCGCCTATGAACGTATTGTGAGCCTTAATATCTCTCTCTCTCTCTCTCTCACACACACACACACACACAAATTATAAACTCGTGTTTCTTATCAACCTGGGCCTGGTCCTAACTTGGTTTCAAACCCGTGAGTCTCTTCTCAGATGTAGGACAGACTAAGGCTATTAGATATGCTTCTTCTTCAACATTATTGTGTTCTTTTCAAGGATGAATATGTATACTACAAAGAGGAAAGGTCATAAACAAGAGGCGAAGTTTAGACCAGAAGAATTTACCAATAACCAGACACTATTGGGAAAGAGAATTTCAGTATGCACACTTACCCTCTAGTCCGAGAGTCTATTTCTGCGGACTCAGAACTTGTGAAGTGTGAACAAGGCACTTCTGATACGAGCCCTTTGTTAGGGAGAGAGGTTTAGAAAATAAAATCAAGCATACGATGTCAGGTTATGAGGCCTGCATTGTCGGATATACTTATGCAAAACAAGCTCTTGTACGTTATGCTTCTTGTCTACGTTTTCCCCTCTTTTGAATCGTCCTTTTCAATGTAGATTGGAGCGGAGCCAAACTTTGTTCTCTTTTTTGACTGCCCTGAAGAAGAGATGGTGAAACGAGTTCTCAGTCGTAATCAGGTTTTCCTGTAATGCTTTTCTTGGATATAAAATTTGTGTGTGGGAGTGGTTTTTTTTTGTTTTTTGTCCTGGTTTCAGGCAACAGGTACTCTAAAATTTTTGTTCTGATATCTTTCTTCTTCAAATCAGATGGCACCTGATTACTGGATCACTCTATTCGTTTTTCTTGCTAGTAATTTTTGTTCTCGTTGTTTCTTAGGGAAGAGTTGATGATAACGAATATACAATCAAGAAGCGTCTGCAAGTTTTCAGGGAATTGAATCTTCCTGTCATCAACTACTATTCAAAGCGAGGTCTTCTACGCACAGTGAGCACTTGTTATCCAAAACACTTAGAACACTGACCTGTTGTAGATTGATGCTTATTGTTGTTTCTCTACTTATCCTTTCTGGCTTGCCCATGTTCTTTTTTAATCTTGGTAAATATACAAAGTTTTATATCAGCTATTGTTGTATAAGCAATACACATGCAGGTAAATGCAACTGGAGCTGAAGATCAGATTTTTGAACAAGTTCGCCAAATCTTTTCTTCTTTTGAGGTATGTTCCCTTTTTGCATATTTCCGCCTCAGTGCCATTTTTCCATGAATGTAACATTGGGTCATTATCATCTCTTGGCCTAAAGTCAAACTAGTTTGCGTCGACTGTCGACCACATAAATTCTCTTTTTCCATTTTGGTAAAGTAAAAATGTAAATTGCAACCATACATGCTATAGAGAATCATTGAGTCCACTATTTTCAGTTCGCCTCTGATCCTGAAACTTTCATTTCCTTGCGATAGTTGATACTCAATCTTTTCTCCATCTCTACAAACCTTGAGAAGTTATTGAAATGGCGTATACAAATAATGCTTGTAGTTTCGTTTTCTTTGTTTTTCCCCTTTTATACCTAGGATTTCAGGTGGAAGCTTCATTTGATTAACTAGACATCTGATGTTTTGAAGGTGACGCATTGAATGAGATTTGAGAAAATACACTGATGACGGAGTATCCTCTCTCTGAAGTATCAGCTAGGAAAAATTGGATCGTTTCCAGGAACTAGCTCTCGTAATCTAAGGTGTGTATGGACGTAATTTCGCCTGTATGTGATTACAACTGCATCGATTGAGAGAACCTATGATGTCTGGAGGCTGAACAAAGAAGTCCGTCGCTGGACCTTGTCAACTGTCTCCTTCAAGTCCATTTTTCTGGGACTAAAGGTGCAGCTTGTTGCATTTTTTGAACTGCAGTAGGTGGGTTTATACAGGATCATACTGATACTGCATCGCTTTTGCGATGAGATATGTTGATTGTAGAAACTAGAAACAAGATACCGTTCAATCTAAAGACAGAAATGTTGATTGCAATCTTGTGAATGTGTTTTAGTTCTTTTGATAGAGTTTCATGAAAATGTCTTTGCAGCTGATCAACAGGGTAACATTTAGACATTTCCATCAATTCTTGAATTCATAAGGTAACTTGTTTTCCTGAACTGTTTTCGCCATTCGGTTTATATGCGGTTTACTTTCTTCGGGTCTCATGGACAATCTAATTTCCACCTCTCCTTCAAACATCCTTTTATCATTAGCACAGTGCAACAACACAGTTTCATGGATTAATCAACCTATCAGGGAGAAAGTTTCCAAGAAGTTGTTTAATTGAAAAATAATTCAAATTGTAACTAAGTAACTCTGTCATTAATATCCTGTAAAAAAGCAAAAATCAAACCTATCCAAGACAAAATCTAGCACTAACCGCGAGCAGCGGAATTGTATTGAAGAGGGAAAAGATCATGAGGAACACCAAAGCCATTGGCACTTGCAGCATCCATTGTTCCTGTAAGATGATGATTCATGAAACTCAAGCCTCCATCGTTCTCGAATATCTGGCTGTAATCGACATACTCCTTCGCGTTGTCTTGAACCTCAACCTTCGCCGTGTCATTGTCATCGTTACTACAATTGCAGATACGATTGCAGTCACCATTACTGTTCTCTCCAGTGATGCTAATTCGTTGGCCGTTACTCAATCCTAACTCCTCAGCCCTGCTCGCAATCTTGTTTCTCAGTTCGTCCAAGGAAACTGCGTATTGCTCTAGCTCGTGTAGCTCTAGTCCATCAACTGGTTGATCCCACCAAATTAGACTGCTATTATTATTGATCTCGTCACCACTGTTACTGTTATCGTTAGTCTGACCAGTTGGAACAGGCGCAGGTGGCGTTGTCCTCTTGATCTCCCACTTGAGATGCTCATAATCCTCATTGTACTTGTGTAACATAAGGGCATAGTCACCCGCCGTGGCAGATGACATGGGGTCCGAAGGGGAAGACGAGGACGAAGCCGAGGATGATGTCCCGTGTAGGTAACGTGCTATCACAGAGTCGGCATTGGGGTGGCCGAAGGAAAAGGCCTTTCCGGCCTCTGAGAACGTGATGACAGCAACGTCAGCCCCACAAAGTACGCAGAGCTCGCTTGCCTTCTTGAAGAGTCCCTTGCGTCGCTTGGAGAAGGTCACATGCTTCTTGTTCTTCTCTCGTATCGTCTTGATTTCGATCCTTTGTCGTCCCCTGCTCGTCTGTTTTCCTTTGCTTACCCCTGAATTCATCATGGGACAATAATGCTAATTACTTCGTTGATCGACAAGAACGATATTAAATGAAACAAGTTTTTATCCCGTTATCCTTCTCTGATCTGTTCCTTGCAATGTACTATGTTAATATCTTGGTGATCATCAAGATATCATTAAAAGTATCGTGATTTTCATGTGATATGTAAGATGGAAAAAAGATTTATGTGATTGATCCCACCTAATGATTTGACGCTGAAAACCAACCGGAATGAACATGATATGGAAGGAGGATTATACCTGCGGCGGCATTGGTGGGTATATCGACGGCCTTGGGAATCTGTACAATCGACATGATCAAGCACAATGATCCGACGAGAACCACGAAGATCAAAGAAGAAGTCGTGGAAGTACTATGCGTTTAATCACTTTGATGAATGGAACTAAGAGTTTCATTTAATTTATATAATTCTTAGTTGTTTCAGACATCACACATTGTCTCGGCTTCCTTGGTCCGTGCCCTTTATATTCATAATCTTGATGAAATATCGGAAAGTAATGGTGTGAAAATATATGTGAATGGATACTCATAATATTTGTTTCCATAATTTTGTTCCTAATGAAAATTGTACGGAGTATTTATGGAAAGCAAATTTGAATATTTGGTTGATTGATAAACCCAGCTGTGTTGATCGTGGTCACTTGCTCGTCAAGCCTGTTTTTAAACTAAAGGCCCATCGTAAAAGTCTAACGTATTATAATTTGCTTCGCAACGATACTCAGTCTTTATGCTAGTAGGATGATGAAGACAATGTATAAAATTTCATATCCACGATACTCAAGTCTTTATGCTAGTAGGATGATGAAGACAATGTATAAAATTTCATATCGATCAATGAAGTTCCGTCAGTGACCATTCTTTGGTTGCTCTCTCGATATTGGTTTGCGCCATTCTTTTATGTTCTGTTTTTAAGAGGATACAATTTCATGATTTGTTTATGTCAGCAATTCCTTATAACCAACACAGACTTGTAATATAAACTGCAAAAGGAAAATAAGATTCATCACTTGAGTATTTAAGTAAATCATTCATACCAGCACTGTTAGTCTGTTACAAATACTTGGTTGATCGATAACTAGCTAGGTACATCTGAATCAGCTATTACATTTATCATAAGATTAACTGAAACAAACGACTCCAAACAGCAAGGGACAGTGGTCACAATAATGATCAACAAAGGTTACCGCAAAAAGAACAACGCAAGCGCACGATCATATTTCCAAAAGCTGAAGCTAAACTTCAGTTCAGTTCAGCATATATGTTACAATAAACCAAAGTTTGAAGCAACATAGACAACAAAAGAACGTCCAAGAGTCTCGGCCGAACAAACGATATTTTTTCCTTGCAACTATACCATATTTTCCCCATAGTAAAGCTGTTTCTGATATTTGTGCAACGATCATATGATTCCGATAGGGGTGAAAGAAAAAGAAGGGCTATCTACCAAGACTATGAAACAATTACATAAAGGGTAGGCCAGAACATTAGCCATGTACAAGAATGAAGAAGCAGGGATTAGCCAAGAACAAGCAAGCAAGATGTGTTGCGTCGAAAACTTGGTGCCAGCATATGATACTCAAAATGGATCACTCTCGCGTCAATCCCTTCTGCAGATCTACACAATGTTAGAGCTGTTCCTTCTGGTTTCAAATTAGCTACTGTGAGTTTGGGTTTGGCTCCACGATGCCAACGCCTTGAGAAACTCCATCACCTCTGATGGATCCTTGAGAGAATAGTATGCATGGGTTTCCTTCGGAGCCGAAGAAACTAGAATACCGTAACCTGTCTTCAAGTCTCTCAATACCTGCAAAAGAACGCAACCTCCATCATATGTATATCATCCTAGGCAATCTGGTTTGATCAGAAAACACGTCATTCAGAGGACCAAAGAGTTTACCTTGAAAGCATCCTCATCTGTGCGGTCATCTCCAATATAGATGGGGAGAACGTCCTCACGATGACTCAGTCCTGCAGTCAGCATACTCAATTTGAATTTGACTGTCTAGAAAAAAAAAAAAAAGAGGGAAGATGAGATATAGAGCCAGAAAAATCGACTCACCAAGTGATTCAAGGAGAAACTCAACAGCTTTTCCCTTGTTCCAGTCAATAACAGGTCGGACTTCTAAAACTTTCCGCCCATGAGTTAGTCGAAGACGTGGATACTCCTTGAGAATATCAAAAACTCGTTGAGCGACCGTTGCCCAGTCCTTCTCATCAACGTTGCGGTAATGTACAGATATACAAAATTTGTTGTTCTCAACATTTGCCCCATTTATCCCGTTTGTACACTCAACTAGAGATGCATAAACCTATTCAAGAATACACACATCAGAACCGAATCATTCAGCTTCATCACTCCTAAATCGCAGCAAAAGATGTAGTCTGCTAACAAGTTCAAGATGAAAAAGATCAGCAGCTAACCTTCTCAATCATGGGAAAGAACTCGCTTGCGGGTTGGAACACGGTGTCTTCATTGTCCTGTTTCAAAAAGAAATGTAGCTTGGTGAACAACTATATTTTTCTTCAGAAACATGTTCATCGCGGAACGATCTACAAATAAGTGATCGCTCATCACGATAACAAAGTCTAGATAGCTATACCTGCTTCTCAGCGGCTTTCAAACAAGCATGATGAATGTTAGCGACACATTTGGGGGAAGGACTTGTAATGTCCATTCCATGGCTACCAGCGTAGTAAAGTTCAGTTAGTCCTACGAACTC
>JAOVYX010016397.1:57925-87089 GCA_035668315.1 Drosera spatulata | reverse complement strand
TCGGGGTTGGATCTGTCGGGGTTGTTCGAAGGGGAGGGGAGCAAGGAGAGGCGGTTCACGACGAGGGAGGAGGCGGGGAAGGTGGTGGACAAAGTGGTCGAGGTGGGAGGCAGGTTGGGGTATGAGGTGGAGAGAGGGAAATCAGGGAAGATTTGGCTTGGGAAAGGGAGGCTGTTGTTGATCGTCGAGGTGCTCGAGGTGGCGGCGGGGCTGTTGGTGGGGGAGGTCAAGGTGGTCGACGCTGGTGGCGGGGTTGGGCTTGAGGAGTTGCATTGGGGTGAATTGAAGTCGGGGCTCGGGGAGATCGCTCTTTCGTGGCAGAACGATCAAGGAACTTCATAATATTTAGCCCAGCCTCAAACGTTGATTTCCGGCCGTGATTGATCTAATCGGAGGACCGAGCTAGGATCGGTTCGACGAGATGTGGCTCTTTGGTATAGATGATCTTGAGAAACTTGCCGCGATCTTTGTACCATATTTGTATTTACTTATTCTCGATAGTTTCGTTTGGATCAATCAATGAGTTACCATCTTGATTTTTTCAGCTCCCATGCAATTACCTGTACTGAAACAATGAAACAGAATTCAGCTTTGGCAGAGTCATTGATTTGTTGGGTGCCTATATATGTGAAGATGAATAGGATTCCAATGCAAATTTTCTTGTAGTTCATTGATGTCTTACTGGAACTTTTTTGGGAGATCAATTGAGATATCTGTCATGGTTAGCCGGTGAATCATTTTCCTGCAACATGGGATGGAGAACTCTGACTCAAGCTTTTATTTCTATATGATATGACATTTGAGTATATCAGGAAGGGTTTCGAAATCATCTGCTTGGCAACACATTGTATACCCGGGGATAAAATAACGATTAAAATTAAAACAATTGAGATGAAAGATTGAGATTAAATTATCGTATTTTAATCTTGATCATTTATTCATATGATTAAATCTCATCCATTGAATCATCACTTGATACACGATCGGTCAAAAACACATATTTCTTTAAACTATCAGAAACCACCTTGTGTTCCTCTGACTGAAGTAGTGGCGAACCTCTCTTCCCTACGGCATGAACATTGACTTCAGATTCCTTAACATTTACTGGAACTCACTTGTATGTTGTCGCATCATTTGTTTGCTGTCCAATTTTTTCCTCCATGAAAAAAATCTGAGAAAAACGAATGTACAAAATTTTATCTTTATTGAAATATTTCGAGGTTCCTTAAAACTGGTATGTTGTTCCTTCCAATTTTATGTGGCTATCAATCAAAAATCTGACAAATTTTTGCAAATGATCGGGAAATTATGACACATTCTTATAGGACTTTAAAAAGGAATTAGTGGATTGCAGATCATATACGATTTTGGAACGATTGTGACATGTACCTTAAGTCCGCTCCATATATTATTATCGTGTTGGTTCAAAATTGTCAAATGTAGACAATCCTTATGACAATAGGTCCCCGACTCCCAAGTGAAACACAATCATGACAGAAACACAGACATCGACGACCTATCTTTTCCAAGTGCTACACATACACATTTCCCCACTTCAACCAATAAAACTGGAGCACTACGCT
This sequence comes from Drosera spatulata, assembly GCA_035668315.1. NCBI lineage: Eukaryota > Viridiplantae > Streptophyta > Magnoliopsida > Caryophyllales > Droseraceae > Drosera > Drosera spatulata. Next base: position 85,506 of record JAOVYX010016397.1, on the reverse strand, counting down.
GACACGTGAAGAGGGCCGCGATTTCACGCGATCAATTGCTGCGGACTCGGTTGATTTGGGCCCCTACAAACCAATTGAACTAACTTGGCCCATTTGCCCTGAGCGCTGGACCTCTGGGGGATGATGGAGCCCACTCTTGCGATTTGGAGTCCGTCACTCTCTGTCTCCATTCTGCTGTTTCGATGTCATGGGGAAGATGTGGGGCAAATATAAATCAATAAGTTTACCTCAATCCTTATGTTATGGGGTTGTTTGGTACTGTTCTATCCTATAATAAATAATCTCTTTATCTTAATTTAAGTGTAATTATTTGATATGATATGTATATCGATATAAAGTTTGATATACGTGTACGACGATCAAACGTATTTTTTTATAAATTTATCGCGAAATATTAATTGTTATATAAGTTATGTATTTCAATCTAACACATATTGCGGGACGATCAGACGTGATTTGGTATGTAAACGACACTTGTATTCATACGTATAGAATAATACAAAACACATATATGTATATCGATGTAAAGTTTGATATGCATATAACGACCATCAAATGTAATTTTTTATAAATTTATCGTAAAACATCAATGGTTGTATAAATTACGTATTTTAACCTAACACATATTGCGGGACGATCAAACGCGATTTGATATGTAAACGAAACTTGTATTCATGCGTATATAATAATACAAAATATGTATACGCTGTAATTAAATTGGAACAAAAGGAGTATAATATTTTATTTTTTTAAGAAAAATTATCTTGAGACACCTTTTTAGCAAATAGAATTACCAATAAGTATCACCCCTCTATTTTTTTCTAACCTAATACCCATAAACATTTTTTTAAAAAAAATAAAAAATAAAATCTTGCTTTCTTGATTCAAGTCTCCTCTTGCTGTTCTTTTTTTCATAAAAAAATCTTACTTCCTTATTTGCTTGGATACAATTAGATTCTTCTCATATTTTGATATGCTAATGGTCTTTTATTTTTGTTCTTTCTTTCACCATAAAAAATAACATTGTCTCAAGTCTTCATGTTCGAGCGATTTTTTCTATTGTTCATCATATTTATTGTTGTCTTCGTCCTCGTCTTTAGTTCATCGTGGTCCTCATCTTTAGTTCGTCGTCGTTCATAGCTCGTCCTCGTCGTTAGTTTGTCGTCGTTGGTAGTTCGTCGTCGTCGTCATCATCGTTAATTTGTCATCGTTGTTGTTAGTTCATTGTCGTCATCCTTATTGTTTGCTCGTCGTCCAGTAGTCGTCGTTCGTTCGTCGTCGTCGTCGTTGTCATCATTGGTTCGTCGACGTCGTCGTCAGTTTTTCTTCTTCTTCTTCATCGTCAGTTCACCGTTCTCGTCGTTGGTCGTCGATTCGTCGTCATTGGATTTGAAAATAGTTGAATTTTGGATTAAATAATTATATTTGGGAAAACGATCTTTTAATTGATTACGAGGTACCTAGTGGGAATGAAATAATAATGGAGTACTTTTGTGTAATTAAAGCTGCATAGGGATTCCTATCAAGAATTCTCCATATTTTTTATACTATTCAACACGTATTTTGAGGAGGATCGTTATTCGTTTTAACGACGTAGGAAAATTACGTTACAAGCTCATGGTTGTAATACATAACTTAAACTATCATTAGTGTTTTACGATAATTTTGAGAAAAATGATGTCAAAGTTTGTCTCGACAAACTCGCAAGTCAAATCATTGCATTTATTTTGAAACGAATGGAGTATTTTTGTTCAAACTTGTGTAAATAAAAACAAAAAATCAATAGTGAAAATTAAAATCATTTTTTTTTTATTTAAAATATTTTTTTATAGAGGGAATATTTGATACTACACTCAAATGAAACAGTAAATAGAAACTGAAATTCATTTTTTTCTAGTCTCTTTTTTTTTATGTTTCATTCATTTAAAAAATATAAATCAATATCAAATAATTTTATATCATGATTCAGTGAAATAAAAATAAAAAATAAAAAACAACCAAAATATCAAACAAGTTTAGAGTAACATGTGCATTCGGATTTTCTGCGCACCGGGACATGGGTGGATTGCAGCTTTTGTTTGGAAATGTATCCACGGCTATAGAGAAATGGAGCTGTTGGTGCGGTTCAGATTTATTTGATGGTTTAATAATTATTTTTATTTTAAATTTTTTATGGATATAATATTTTATAGGATTATTTTTATTAAATTTTTTAGGTTTTATCTATTTTAAGATTGATATTTACTTAATAGGATTTTAAGATTTTGTTTTTAAAATTTTTTTAATAAATAAATAATCACACCAACAGCACAGTTGTTGGGATCCAACTCCGTGTGTTTTCCTTGTGTTTTACTGTTTGTTGGTTTGTCAGCGTTGTAACAGCACGACAAGGAATCCGACTCCGTTGAGTAGCAAATTAGTAGGACACTCTTCATTTACTGAGAACTATTCCGTGATACCGGACGAGTACTGAGGTGATCGATCTGAAGGTAACTATAATAGCATGAGAATAATGTATTTGAACCAGACATTGAAAATTACTAGATGTGCACTATATCTAGACTAATAGTGTTCCTCGATTCTTTGCTTCAGATGCTTTCCAAGAACTGAGTATATTAATAACAAAATTCATACTGGAGAAATTCATAGAAGCATTATGTAAACAATTACATTTTCTTCTAATTATTATACTCTCATTAATATGTAATAACCTCAAGAGGTTGTGATCGATGAAATATAACTTAAATGATTAAATAATAATACCTGTATCAAATGGTTTATGGGCCATCTTCAGCCTAAAACGAAGTTCTTGATATTATCAACCGGTCGTACAAGGAATGAACATGATATTACACGTAATTTTGAGTTTGTGACAGAAGTCTCCTGTATAGCAATCCCCTAAAAGGCTAAAACGACCTTGAAATGTAAAAGTATCATTGATAAGTCTCAGACTAGACATTAGAACTAAGTACAGTATAAGATAGAATTGTGTTGAATCTCATGTGTTTTAATGATAACAAACAGTAATGTATTGATATTGTGTTTTGAGTTTCAATGTTGTGCAAGTGCATATTAACAAATTTGGTGCATAAAGAATCACATGGTATTCAAATCAAATGAAGATGGATTTGAAGGTCAATGATACAGACAAAAGATCATCTTAAGTTCTGAATTGGAGTCTGATGAACGAAGTGAAGATGTTGATCAAAGTCATTAAGCTCAAGAGCAACTCAGAAATAATAACAAGAGCTATTGGATGGAAGTTGCAATTCGATCTATGTAGAGTCTTGTGTATTATCAGCAGGTATGGTATTCTGTTTAATCAGTCGAAATAATGAGCACTTAAGATCTATATACCAAAGAGAAAATGTTTTTGAAAGAACCGATTCTTATCAAAAACCGACTAATTGATTCTGTTACAAATCCCTTGTTTTTCGGGGTAACATTTCAAAAAGATATTTTCTGTTTTATCCATCGATTTTTTGTTAGGAAAAAATATCTTTTTTTGATAGTGGACGTTAAGGATAAGTGAGATTGTTTTATTTTGTTAACAAAAATCCTTATATCTATAAAAACATGATAAAAATATTTTTTATTTGATCTGTTTCTGTTTTCCCATGTTCTTTCACCTTCCAACTCTATGTTTTTCAATGGATTTTATTTAAGAGAACATTATTTTATTTTATTTTTTGAGACATTGAATCACAAAAGAGCTTAACAGGAAAAAGGTTTAAAGCGATTACAAGGTGAAAAGTTTGTAACCTATATTTGGTAATTCTAAAGGTCGGATTTGTGTTTTTCAAAGAAAATCTAAAGGTAAACTTGGGTTTATAGTGCTCATGCTTTCATTGGTTGAATGAGGTATCAAGTCTATATGTTTTGTTGAGTCATATTTTTATTAAGATATATGCTCAACAACACTCGTGGAGTGCTTTGTTGTGTAAGAATCTTAATCCTAGGTTTGTATAGATCGTACAGTCAATAGGGTTGAGTTTTTCCTAGTTTAGAGGTAGACGTAGGTTAAACAGACTTATTAGTATCCTAAAGTTAGGAACTACAAGTGAAGTTTTACAGCGTGTGATCTGTAGACATGAGAGGTTGATAGATTATACTTACGTGATTATAGTACAGTTATGCGTCGATATTGGACGTAACTCTCTAACCAAGTCGAAAACAAAACAGCATACATCTTGTGTTATTTATTATTCCTACATTGTTTGTTTTTTTCTTTTGTTTTTTGATCACGTAAAAAATTATAGAAAAAACTGAAGCTAAAAAATATAAGAACCGACTTTTAACAAAGAATTGATTTATAGTACAATTTTAGTTTTAGTACATCATTTTGTAAGAAATCGAGAAAACTGAAATTCTCAAATCACCTCTAAGTATTTCCTTGATTGAGAACTAACAAATTGAAGCAAACAAGGTTCAACATCATCAACAATGAATGTGACAAAAGCCAAATGATTTGGAAAGTATTAGCGAAGCAACTACTATTAGCTGGTTTTGTCCTATCGCTGTACTAATACACTTGTTCGATTGCTCATATACATAAAGATAAATAATGAAAGGATTATTGTGAAACAAGTGCTTTCATCGGTTGAACTGATTCGTCGATATATCCGATTTGATTTTATCGGACGATAAATGTCAGAATTAACAAAGTTATTAAACTATTTTAGAGAGAGAATATAGAGAGAAGGAGAGGTTTTCTTCTCTTAGAAATGTGTACATAACATCTTACAAATGAGCTCGATTTATCGGACTTAAGGTAATTAATTAACACCTGATTTTCTCACCTAATTAGGGTGATTAGGTTTAATTAATAATTAATTAGATAAATCTCTTTAATAACATCAAAAGTAGATGAGATCTAAAAAAAATGTCTAGATTTAAGTGTAAATACATCATTTTCAAAGGGTAATTATATTTGAATAATTTACAACACTCCTCCTTGATGTATTTATCACCTATTAAGATTGTTTCGTTAAAACCTTGCTAGGAAAAACATGGTGGGATAAAAACCTTGACGAAGAAAAAAGAGTACAATCTTCCCCTTAAACATTGAAATTTGTTCAAGAAGATTATTAAACCTTCTCATTCCTATTTTATGTCAGAGTTTCATAAAGGTTGCTCCCAGTAATGCTTTTGTGAATAAATCGACCAAGTTATCACTTGAGCGAATTTGTCGCACATCGATGACCCCATCCTTCTAAAAATCATGTGACCAGAAGAATTTTGATGATATATGCTTTGTTCTATCGCTTTTGATATAGCATCCTCTGAATTGTGCAACACAAGCAGCATTATCTTCATATAAGATTAAAACGAACTGAAGACATCACACAGGACTATTGTATATGTTGTATCATGGATCTTAGTGACACACATTCTCCGCTAATCTCTTGCATTGCGATAAGCTCTGAATGATTGGAAGATGTTGTTATAAGAGTCTGCTTCACCGATCTCCACGATATTGTGGTATCTCCAAAAGTAAATACATAACCTGTTTGTGATCTTGTTGTGTGTGGATTTCACTCCTCTTGAATAAAATAACCCCATATCAACGCTTCTACGAAGATATCGCATGGCATGCTTGATTCCATTTCAGTGTCTTCTTGTCGGAGCTGAACTATGCCTTGTTAGTAAGTTAACCGCAAAAACAAAATCCAACCTTGTGCGATTAGCAAGATATAAAATGCACCAATTGCACTTAAATAAGGAATTTCGAGTCCTAAGATGTCTTCTCCCTCTTCTGAAGGTCGAAACTCATCTTTCTTGATATGCAATGATCCAACAATCATTGGAGATGTCAAGGGATGGGCTTTATCCATATAAAATCGATAAAGGACTTTCTCAGTATATAACGATCGATGGATAAAAATTTCACCTGCTAAGTGTGCAACTTGTATGTCCGGATAAAATTTAGTCTTGTCAATATCTCTCATTTCAAATTCACACTTCATGAGTGAGGCTGCATTTATGAGATCTTGTGCAGTTTCTACAAGATTGCGATGGTCCACATACACAGCGATGATAGCAAAATCATCTTTTGATTTTTTTTTATAAAGACACATAAACATACATCATTATCCTTATATCCCAATTAATCAGATACCCACTGAGTCGATTGTACCACATACGACCTGATTCTTTTAAACCATACAACGATCGTTGTAATTTAACTGAGTATAACTGATTGGATTTTTATGTCTCTGACCCATTTAATCCATCAGGGATTCTCATATGGATATCCTTATGAAGGGATCCATATAAATATGCCATCATAATGTCCATGAGTCTGATTTCAAGATTTTTCATGGTTGTCAAATCAACGAAAAGTGATTCCATCAATTACTGAAGAATATGTTTCCTCATAATCTGCACCAGGTATCTGTGAGAATCCTTGGGCTACTAATCTAGCCTTATATCTCTTAATCTAATTCTTTTCGTTTCATTTTCGAATGAAAATCCATTTATTTTAAACAGGGGTAATGCCATTTGATGTTGAAATGCCCAAACAGTTATCTTTTAAACAAAGATTGTAATTTTACCTCGATTGCATCTTTCTGTAATTGTAATACCCGAGAATTTGAGAATTTAGAAACGAATATATAACGTTACGATTTTTAAAATAAATTATGTTTAAAGATTATATATTTAAATCCAAGAAAATATTTGATTATTAAATCAAATATGACGATGAAATATTTTGGGATGATTGGTTGAACGCGCCAATAAATATTACGAACGAATAACGTTACAAAGTTATAACGTTATAAACGTTACGCGTAAGGGTTAGCTATTTTAATTCCAAAAACAATGGATTATGACTCGGGAGGTCATAATTTCGTATACAGGATAAATCTAACGATGCAAATAGATTTTTCAAGGATTAATATTATGAAATTTGGATAAATAATAGACTGAACGAGACGTATCGTAGGATGAAACGTGGGATAATCCCCACACCCACCTAAATTCCCATTCCCGTCTCCACTCCCACTCCACTTCTCCTACTTCCACTCACCGCCTTCACCATCGTTCACCTTCCACCACTGCCTCCTCTCTGGCCACCATCGTCGCAGCCCCTGCGCCATCAACTACAACATCCAATTCCGGCCATCAATCTCACCATCATCATCGTCTTCGTCACCTCATCATCACTCTATCATCACCATCGTCTCACCATCAACATCGACGCCACGAAGACGAAGGTCAGTAGCTATAGGTCGGGAGAAGAATCAACACCAGCAGCTCGGCTAGGAGACATCAATGGATCCATTCGTGTGATCGTGTGCATCGAGAATCATTGTTAATCGAGGTAACCTCACTCGTCCGATACACCTCTTTCATTCGTTCACACGATTCAAACACGTCCGTGCATGTTTGAGACGTGTATATGCTGTGTTTGATGTGTATATATAATGGTTTGGATGCGTTGTAGTGTGAAATGAGGAATCCGGTATTGGATAGAGAGCTTTCCTGCAGGTTCTGGGCAGAGAACCGTCGCGCCCGCGACCATCCTGGGTCGCGACCGCGACGAGCCTCGCGCCGACGATGTGCCTTTGTCGCGGCCACGATACGCCCGGTCGCGCCCGCGACGGCTTTATGGCCAGGAAAAATATATTTTCGTGCCCCGAACATTAAACCTAAATATGTATTTGAGATATATAACACTTACGCATGAAATATAGCGTCAAACGTGCATATACGATCACGTTTGACATGTGGTGGGGTATTTGGGGTTGAAACGAACCAGAATACACCCTTATAATGTATATACCCTCACGAAAAATAAATAAAAACGACCGCTAAATGATTAATAAAAAGGGAACGGGGGATGTGGAGCATGGTCTCACTATCCATGTGAACTAACGAAAAGCAAACGAATAAGAAATATCGCCTCCTTGAACTGATAAGGACGACATTGACATCCCTTGTGGATCTGTTGGATCGTTGGTCGTTTTCCTTGAAATTATTGAGAAGGTCGAACATGGTGTCCCTTCTTCGATCCATTGCGATCATCTGTTTTCCCTGAATAGCCTTGGTGGCATGGGTTGGAGTCATTGCACTCCTATATTATCCTCTGAGTCATCGTCATGGGTGAGAACTAGGTAGGGAGCGATGGGCATCCCCCATCCTCTTTGCATGCATGCAGCGGCTTATACGCCGTTGTGACGGGGGCACGGGTTGCTCTCTGTAGGGAGGCCCAAATTATCTCAATGCAGGCAAACGATACCTCATTAAATGCGCACAAGAGGTGCAAGGCGACGCACAGAGTAGGCAGGTGCGAAAACAGAACCTATTGGGTAGCCCAAAATTTTACGAACATATTAATTATTATGAAACTAAATTTTACGAGATTTTTCGGCTCCCTATCATATAGTTGTCATGATTTTTTACAAACGAATTTTATAATCTCATTGTATAAATTACGACATTGAGTAATAAATTATTTTTATTATTATTTGAAAAAATACATGATCTCAAATTTTTCAGGCTGTGCAATCTCATGAATGACATTATCCTCTTTAGGGGATAATACCTTGAATGAGATTTCTGTCTCTTCTGAGATATTTGAGATAATATTTTTATCATTACTTTTTTTTGGTGGTATAGTGTCTTTTGTACCTGTCGGTCTTCCACGTTTCAAACGTGGTTTATCATCAAAAATAAGAGCTTTAGCAAAGTCTCTACTAACATCATTCTTCTGAGATATGTCTATTCTTTATTGCATCATTAAAAGCAGCTATATGCGACTTCACACTTTACTTACATCATTAAGCGCATTTACTGCAGGTATATGCGTCTTCATAACTTTACTTGCATCATTAAAAGCATCAGATATTTGATTTATAATTTCTTATAAATGAATAATTCTTTTTACTTTATTTTCACATTGATTTGTACGCATATCTATTCCATGCGATCCCATTGCCTCCCCACAAAATTCTGACTTTAATTTAGGTAAAACATTATTTTTGTCCAAAATAGGAAATAAAGTTTCATCAAAATGACAATCTGCAAAACGTGCCGTGAAAAAATCTCCAGTAAAAGGTTCAAGTTATCTCATAATAGAAGACGTATCAAAACCCACATGAATTCCAAGTCTTCTTTGTGGATCCATCTTAGTACGTTGTGGTGATTCAATAGGAACATATACAGTACATCAAAAAACTTTTAGATGAGAAATATTTGGTTCTTAACCTTTTATAAGATGTAATGGGGGAGAACTTGTGACAAGTCGTTGGCCTAATGAGAGTAAAGTTTGCAGCATGTAATACCGTATGTCCCCAAGTAGAGATAGACAACTTTATTTTCATGAGTAGAGGTCTAGCAATCAAATGGATTGTTTTTATCAATGACTTGACTAAATCATTTTGTGTATAGACATGAGGAATAGGGTGTTCTACTGAGATACCTATTGACATGCAATATTCATCAAATGTCTTTGAAGTGAATTTTTCAGGATTATCAACACGAATAGACTTGATGTGCTTGTTTGAAAAATGTGCACGTAATTTAATAATTTGAGTGAGAATTTTGACAAAAGTAACATTACGAGTAGAAAGAAGACATATATGAGACCATCTTGTACAAACATCAATCAAAATCATGAAATATCTAAATGGATCAGATGGTGGATGAATTGGACCACGAATATCTTTTTGAATCCTTTCAAGAAATAAAGGTGATTCAAAAGATAGTTTTGATGGCAAAAGTCTTTTGATTAACTTAACTTGTGAACAAGGAATACAAGGATAACTATTATTTTTCAAAACACTCTTTTGATTCTTAAGAGGATGACCATTGTAATACCTGGATAATCAAGTCTCTCATGCCATAACAAAATCGTGTTAGGATCGATGGACTTTTAATCCATAATAATCTACAACTTAATAACCTTGATTTTAACAAAATACAACCCAGATGGAAAATCCAAAAAATTTTCAAGGATTTGTTTGGTTCCAAAAAATAAAAGATGTTATATAAAGATATTATTTATCATCTTTACTTATACTTTCTAAATGAAAACCGTTAAGAAGAATATCCTTAAAACTTAAAAGATTTCTTTTGGATTTTTTGGGAGTATAAAGCATGCTTGACATGGATTTGTGTATCGTTTGGTAGTGTAAAATTTGCACTTTCAAAACCATTAATTATCTTTGAAGTACCAGATATTGTATTAACATTTGCTCCACCCATTTTAAAATTTAAAAAATATTTCTTACCTTGAAGGATTGTATAAGTCATTGCACTATCAACAATGCACATATCTTCCATGATAATTATGTAAATAAAAATTTTATTAATACAAAATTTATTACATTACTGGAAACAGTAAAGATAGAACACACATTGAAAATATATTAGTAAAACTTCAAGGAGAACTAGAATAGCGTTTTCACCATTCAGAGGTTTCAAATTCAGCGTCTTCGTTGTTTATTTCAGTATTGAAACACCCAACTAAATTTGAAATTTTTTCTGGTGGTGGAATTGGTTGAGACTGATCTCTCGTGAAGTTTATTTCTAGCATTTTGTCTTTATCTTCAATGGAGTTTTGATAAAGATCAACAAAGTGTTTGAGAGTTTTACAAGATCTGGATCAATGATCTTCCATCCCATAAGTATAGCATTTTCCTTTGATATTCTTCATGGGTCTGTTATATGGTGCTTTTTCCCTCCTCAGTGCCTGATTGGCATCTTGTCTCATCTGGTAACTTACACTTATAATCGGATTATAACGTCGATCGTGGAATTTTCAACGATCACGAACACCTCCACGACCTCATCCTCTTTTGCGCCAATTGCCACTCCTGATGGACGAAACCAACTGGACGAGACCGATAATTTTTCATTAGCAACTTCTGGTTCTTTTCAGCAACCAGGAACAGTGAAAGCAATTCAATATACTTAGTGAATTTCAAAATCCGATAATGATACATCAGAGTTGTATTTACGGGATGAAAAGTGAAATATGTTTTGTCTAACATTTCGTACTCAGATATGGGTTTTTCACATAAAGCCAAACGTAAGGTAATACCAAACAATGCACAATTATATTTTTGTACAGATTTAAAATCTTGCTACCTTAGAGTATGTCATTCATACCTGACATTTGGAAGTAATACCAACTTCTGATGATCAAATCCTTTTTTTCAAATTAATCCATAACACATATGGATTTTTTATAGTAAGATATTCAGATTTCAGCCCCTCGTGGAGATTATGCCTCTAGAAAATCTGTACTTGAGTATTTTCTTGTGGGGTTGTTTCATTGTTCTCCACTGTGATATGTTATAAGCCTTTTGTATGTAGGTGTAATTCAATATCAAGAATACATGATAGGTAGTTTTCTCCCAATAGGTCTAGTGTTTTGAATTCCAACTTTGTGAGATTTAGCATAGTTCTCTAAACACATCAAAGTGATAAATTTATTAAGGTTATTTATTTTTAATGAAAATCATATACAAAAATATGGATATAGCAGTTTGATGGTAGTAGTAAAAATTTTCAGTTATTACCAATCTTTTTCATAATACAGTGATTTGTTGTAAGCTGTCTAATTAACTGATAAAAGTAATATAAAATCAATTAGATCCTATAACAGCCGATAAAAAATTTTTTATTCAATTTCACTCATGTATATTAATAACTTTTATTATTCACCATATTCTCAAAGCATGTATTTAATTAGAAGAAGAAAATAAATGATTGTTGCAATATTAAGAATTACTAATAACAATAAATAGCATAATAATTTGTTAAGATTGTTTCGAATTCTGTTTGTTATTTCTTCATCATTAGAAGCCATTACATCATTTATTGTACCTTTATCAAAAACCCAAAAGTCAAGTCTCACCACTTGGAGCAAGTACACCAACATGGAATATTAAGTTTCTCGTCACTTGTGGATGAACCACACAAAATGGGACAGCCACATCAATGTTCACGGATGAACCACACGAAGGGGTAAACCATGTCAAATTTGCGGGTGATCCACATAGAAGGGATAAATCACATCAACGTGTTAAAACTAATTATTAGATTTTCACACAGGCAATACTTCGTCCGACGATGAAACCATAATTATTTTATTTAGATTATTATGATAAGGATCAAAACAAAATCAAAACATCCGGGTATAATAAAGTATCTTCGTTTGACTTTCAATGTCAGCTGGTTGGAGCCTGGTGCTCATAACGTGTTGTGAAATAAGTGTTTTCACCGGTTGAACTGATTCGTCAATATTCCCGATTTGATTTCGTCGGACGATAAATGTCGAAAATAACAAAATAATTAAACTATTTTAAAGAGAGAATATAGAGAGAGATTGAGAGGTTTTCTTCTTTTAGAAATGTTTACATAACACCTTACAAATGAGCTTTATTTATAGGATTTAATATGATTAATTAACATCTAATTTTCTCACATAATTATGATAATTTGGTCTAATTAATAGTTAATTAGATAAACCTTCTTAATAATCTCAAAAATAGATGAAATCTATAAAAAAATATCTAAACTTAAATATAAATATATCTTTTTTAAAAAGTAATTATATTTGAATAATTTACCATAAAAATATCTTACAGCAAGTAGCCAAACTAAATAATATTGAATGATTAAATTCAGTGGGACACGCCAAGAGCCTATTGGAATTTTTTTTAATTTTTTATCAAAAGTATTGGATCTTTTTAGTAAAATAAGCAGTGGCAGTATTATAATTTCCTCACAACCACCAGCAGGAGAGGAATTTTGGCATATCAAATGTCCACCACAACTGCCAACATCCAGCATTATTGGTGATCGATCATACAAAGCGTCGCAATCATAGATGGTATCTTATGCCTGACGACAACTCCAAAACTATTGGTAGTAAAATAAAGAAATAGTAAAACGTGGCTAGCAGCGACTGGTTCTTCAAATGCATTGAGTAATGAGTATTGATTTATTTAACACAGGTGATTAGTTTCAGACATTTTTTCTTAAATTATGGAATCAGTTGTCGTTGTTGCACAAGTTAGTGTGTTTGGAGATCCCATGTCAGAGCAAACTGGTTGTAGAGCTAACTGGTGTATAAATTACTAAAATCAATTGTTTCGAAGGAAAGGTTCTGATTTATTTAAATTAAAACAGATTTTATTCAAATTTTGATGTGTATTTAATATGTATAATAACTGGTTGCAGTGCTTGTTTGTCAAAAGCACGAGTAATTTATCTAGCACAAGTAATTAGTTTCAGATATTTTTTCTTAAATTATAGAATTAATCAGTTGTGCTTGATGCACAAGTTAGTGAGCTTGAGGAGTCAGTGTTACACTGCTAACTTGCAGTGGCTATAATGCCCACGGCGAAGTTTGTCAAAATGGCATGTTTCCCCTTCGTGTATTTTGACTATACTGTTTCATAGTTTTATCTATAATTTACTAGTATATGTGTCCAAAGTGGTATATCTAGCATAATCATGAGTGTAGTATTTGTTTCATAGCTTAAACAATCGATTGTTTCATCAACCATTTGGAAATGACTAGATGCATGCCAAATGCGAATGTTACATACCAGGAGACTGTTGGGGAAAGACAATCACTTTTTCGACTTTCTTAAGCACACTAGAAAATCTTTCCGTCAATCAAAACACAACACTCAACCCGACAAATCAAAGACGAGTACAACACAACACTTTTAACTTAGAAAACCTCGTTGAAATCAAAGGAATAAAAATATGTGACCGATCTCACCCAAACTCACTATCACTATATTGGTATAAAACCTAGTTCCATTACGTACACAACCTAGACTTCACCAGAAAGACAACAATAACGTATCTAATCCCGCAACGAATGGATTCACATATAGAAAATGAAGATCAACTAGCAAGAACAATGATCCAATCTTGACAACGAAGAAAAAAACATCGTGCACACTGTAACCAAAAATAAGCTTGATCCGATCACGGATTGATCTCGATCCACCTGATTTCCTCCAACTGTGCAATCCACACTCTCCTTGGTTTCTCCCTGTTTTGCTCTCTGATTTCTTGAGTGTGTTTTTGTGTATGGCAAGTTGTCGTTTTTGCTGATTTCATAATCAAATAAGCAGGAAAAAAAAAGGTTCCACAAAATAATAATATTGCAAGATGATAGGACTCTTAGAGCAAGTCCAACCATATGCCAAATGGGGTTCTATAACTATAATTTGGCATTGAAAATGTAAAAACAGTATTCCAATCATGAGTCAAATCCAATATCAAAATAAAATTGACCCAAATTTGATTCTAAATTTTGAATCAGATTTCAGTGTAGTCATCCTTATCACATCATCTTTTTATCAAGAATCACTTGAAATATGTGGTTCTAAAATAGAACCAAACATTGGAGCAAGAATTATACTCCATAATTTTGTAATCATTTGGTTCCAAAATGAAATCATTTTGTTTTAAAATATAACCAAACATTGAAACAAAGATTTCATAATTTAGATCAAAATATTTTTTGATGTCAAATTATAATAATATGTACACTCATTTTCATTTTATGGTTGGACATACTCTTAGGTTTGAAAGATACCGACTAGTACTCCAATGGAGACCGTAACATTTAACTAAGTCTACTTCTTGAAATATCTTGGAGATGAAAGGTTAATTGGTTAACACGATTATCCACAGTTACCATTAATGAAGATTTGGCAAGATGTCATATGAGTGAAAGATCAGCGTCAGAATCACGTTTTACAAGAAGAAGAGTGATGTGTAAAGTTGCAAGTATGGAGGTATATATTAAAAAGCTATAGAAGACGAGTGTTAAGTACGTAGGAGAAAACTGAGAACAATATTCATGTTATGGTCGGAGAATTAGTTTGGTTTAATATCTGGTACCCCATATCAAATATGGAGGGGATAGATTTTCTACGAATTTTGTTTAGATGTGACTCGTTTATATAATATTCCCCTCGTCCCAATATTTTTAGATCATTTTGTCTTATCTGAAAGTCTCATTTTGTTTGCAACAATACTAAACTTGGTATGCTTTTGTATTAGATGGACAAGAATATCCCTCGTTTGAATATGAATTTGTCCATTTGAATTTTTGGATTTGGAGGGAATAATATAAAGGGTATTGTTTTCATAGTTTCCAAAGTAGAAGCAATCCTAGATTTACAATGCTACTCAATTTATCGCAAAAATATTGGGACTGAGGAATTATGCAGTAATATGAATTTGCTTGTAGCCTAGCAGCCCAGCCAGCCCATTCCCAAAGTGTCGTCCCAAACAATGTGGAAGTCCAATCAATTACCATAGCTAGATTGAATAAGCCCAACACGACTTCAAGTGCCTGAATCAAATAAGCCCAATAAAAAGAACAACTAAGCCTATCATCTCAAACACGTGATATCATTCTCATCAATAATAATGTCTTACTTTAAAACTTCGGCCTCATGGGCTCGTCTATGCAGCTACAAGCCCACAATCATGGATCATTTATGCTCATTAGAATGCTAACCCGTGCAATCGGGATAGATAATCATATCAAAAGTGAACAGTTTTTATAGCGAAGAAATTTACATATATTTGTGTGTATTTTGAAATTAGTGACTGTGTTATAGAACCCCAACCCGAGTCAAACGATACATTTTTTGTTTATAAAACTTGATGGTTTTTTTTTATTCATTTCAACATGATCTAAAGATTGGTTTCAAGTATTACGGTTTACATGTATTGTTTATGTTTATATGTTATAATAGTATTCAATCTCGATTATTATATTAAATTAAATATAGAGATGAAAAAATTTACCGGTTGAAGTCTTGTGTCCATGATCTTGGAATCAATACCATATCAACCTGATTTTTAATATACTGAATAATACACAATTTTTAGATATTAATCTATTCATTTCTTCTTATTATCTATTCTTCTAGTTTTTTTTTTAAAAGATAACTTCATGTAAAATTTTCATTTCAATCATAAACTATTTAAAATTTTATCATATTTGTTTTTCAAAACTATATAAATTCTATTAGATTGTAGGAAAAATTAAGTGTCATTATATATTACATAAATTTAACTTATAATGATAAGTTGGCACAGTTTGACATCACTCTCTCATGCAAGGCTGTGTTTAATAATAATTATTATTATTATTATGTACAAAGAAAATAATATTGATGATACGTCTATATAACTGGTTAGTCATCAATCAATTATAATCGAGTAGTCTTTAACCTAAATTATGTACATAGAGCTTTTCATCGTGATGATGTAGATTTTTTAAAAAAAAAAATTAATTAATTTTGGTAAACTATTGTTTTCTTATGATATTGGAGTAAATGAAATAAACATGATAATAAAACAACATATATGGTATTATAAATGGTCATTATAAATTTATTGTATTGAGTATAAACGGGATAAAGCCGCAGTAGCAACGACAACCATCTTCCGCATCGAGGAGGATTTTATCCTTAATATAGATATATAGATATAGAGATCTATATTTAGATAAAAAGATATATCTATATAGATATATATCTATATCTAAATATAACAATCTTCTTTCTCACAAACCTATCCTTGGATGCCCCGTATCTTACGATTAGTAAGGACCGTATGTATCTCTTTAAAGTTAGTATAGGCCTGGCTACCCAAGAGCGATAAGCTAGCTGATCGATTCAGGGATGGTATGGCTTACTTAAAAAGGAGCATTACAAACAACACAATTTTGGGTTTCTCACAATCTAAGCGGCACTCACATTTTTTTAAAAATATTTCGTTTTTTTTTTTTTTTTGTGCAGCAACAACGTTGCCGTTGTCGCTGTTGCGGTTTAAACCCGTAGCATAAGACCATATACATAATTGAGAACACATACATAAATTGAGCATTCAACACCAAATATAACTTAGCAATCATATTTAGAACACAACGTTACGGATGACAAATATGATAAAACCGATTCAAGAACTCAATTCTAAATTCTCCTTCGATTATGCAACTTCAATACGAGAGTTGCACAAATACTATAAAAGGAGAAAAAAATGAATTTGTAATGTTATGGTAGTAACGAGGTTTGGATGTTAAGAGTATTAGATGTGCATTAAATAAATATAATAAATATATTTTTTTATAATTAGATGTAAATAAATTAGATGTATTAAATATTTGATCAACTAAATTTATATATATAATGAAAAACAAATTTCGATATCAAAAATTCGTAATCTATCTTTATATATTTATAATTGATAGCAAGATTTGGGATCATTGTTTTCACATCCCGAACACATTTTAGACAACCTCTCTACCAACAAAAGTAGAGAACCCTCTTTACTTTTCCCCCTATTCATCTCTTGGCATCTTCCGTTAACAAATTATCCATCATGTCGCTCATCCATACCGTCGCAGCCCATCACCGCCAACCACCTGCCCTCCATTGCCCACCGTGCCCGCTACAAACGGTAACCTACCATTGATCGTCGCCTGTCACCTGTAGTTGTCTTCCGTCCCTGTCGCGTGAAATTAACTCAGCGTTGCTTCATATGATCAAATTCATGAATGTGCATACAAATAAGTAGTTAAATTCATGATTTTCTTCGATGCTAATAAAGTATCATTGGATCATGGACTGATCCATTATCCAAGCTATAAGATTTGGATACTGTAGTCATCCAAATCCAATACAACCCAAATAGGAGAAGTAAATAGAAAATTTGGTGTGTGATTGTGAAAGTGAATGGGCACCACAATGCTACGTATAAAAGTGAAAAATATGTAAAGGTTGTTGAAATTTGGGAATGAAAATGTGCATAAATCTATTTCAACGAATAAAGCATACATGAAACATACAACGTGCCATTAAATTTCCCGTACCAATATAAGCTGCGTGCCTCCAGAATCCGGGCAAGCTTTGGACCACTTTCGGACTCCTAGACTTAATTAATATGATCACCAACCAACTACTTTCTACTTGAGAGCAATAAACTTATACAGTTAAATGCTTCCTATCAAAGCTGCTTTCTTTATTTAATGTGTTTCTAAATACTTATCTATAATTCTATATTCAAGATCAATTCGAGGTTCTGAGAATTTTCCCACCATGTATATTGCAGTGCATACCAACTTTTTTTGGGTGGTTTAATTTGGAGTTGGCTGAAGCTTCAAAATCTATAGTTGCCCCCATGCTACAAAAGCTGTACACACTCCTGTTTTGTTTGTTGTGTCCATGATATCTTTATATCAATCAACAAAAACGAAATACTTGTGTGGTTATGACTTATGAGTATATGTTGTCGGGGAGAAACGAAAGAGGGAGATCTTTTAAAATTATTTGTATCTTTTAAATTCTCAACATGTTTATTATTCGTAATTCTCACTTTCTCCTTAACAATATAAATAGCTAGTGGCAAATTTTCTTTTCCGTATCTTATTCTATAAAGTATAATCTATTCCAAAAATGATAAATTTTTTCTAAACAATTTAGATCTTTTATGGAAAAACATCTTAATTATTTTAAAAAAAAGTTCATCCACATAAATGTTAAGTTTTTATTTTAATTTTTTAAATCTTTTACAGAAAAATAACAGCTTAATTATTAGAAATTAAAACAGAAAAAGTATCATTTTCTTTTGCCATGATCTATTAGATTTTCATTTAATCTAATATCATAAAAAATCGCAAACGTAAAATCACAATCAAAACAAAACCATATAGATATATAAAATGATCATAAACAATCGTTATTATTTAAACTGTTACGATTCAGGGGAGAGACTAAGGGAGGAATCCACGTCCAAATCGGACCTGAGTAGAATACATATGTGAATTGAGCCCAACTGTTAACTCAAAAGTTTAAACTCATAGGTTATTGGTAATTCACATATATATTCTACTCTATCTTTTTCTCTATGATTGATGTGGATAAAGTTACTCACGCATATCCTCAATAATCCCTTCCTTATGTGTGAGTCCATCCACATCACCAACCCGCACTTGAGGAATTCATGGGCCTTCTCTACCCGCATATTTGGACTGCACCACTTGTGCACTTGATCAACCCTTTTTACAGACCAGCAATGCACTAGAGGATCCTTAACCTGTGCACCTTGGCCTACCTATCCAGCTCAACGAACTATGAGTTTTGATATCACTTGTTACGATTCAGGGGAGAAGCCAAGGAAAGAAACCCGTCCAAACCGGATCTGAGTAGAATACACATGTGAAGTGTGCCCAACTATTAACCCAAAAGGTTAAGCCGATAGATTATTGATAGTTCACATATATATTCTACTCTTATCTTTTTTTCATGATCGATGTGGATAAACCTACTCACACATATCCTTAATATTAAAAACTTTTAGATATATTGTTGATTTTTTTGGAAAAATTCGACAAGTGTTGGTAATCATGTGGAATAAAGTTATGGGGGAAATGACTAAATGAAAGTATTTCTTGATTAAAGAGAAAATAACGGATAACCCTTTTTATTTTTCTGAATTCGTCCATAATCTTTTACAGTTTCGAAATAAGCACATAAATCCTCGTCGTTAAGAGGGTTAAATGTAAACGTTAAAAAATCATCCTCATAATCTCTTATAGTTTCAAAATAAGCATATAAATCCTCGTCGTTAAGGGGTTAAAATACAAACGTTAAAAAAATAAAGTCATCCAATGTGTTTTTAAAACAATTATTCTCCATTTTGATAAATAGTTTTGACCATAATGACCTTGCCTAAACCCTAACTCATCCATCCATCCTTCTTCATCTACATCTTGTTCTTCTCTCTCTCCATCTTCATCATGCCACCATCATCCTCTACATAGTCTAGTATCAAGCCCCCATCTTCTTGTATTCAAGCTGTTACGAAAGTTTAAGAACTGTTTCAATAATTAGAACTTGAGGCATCCAAATCCTAATCAAGCTTAATAATGAAAAAACCGTTGAAATGAGTTTAAAACACTCAAAAACACATCAATAGGCTTAAAACACCATAAAAACAACTCAAATCTCTTCAAAATACACAAAAACGAATGGAAAGGGATAAAAACACTATAAAACAGCCTCAAACAACTTGAGAATCCAAGAATCTATCAAAAAACCTTGAAATGACCATAAATCACTCAATACCATAAGAAAAGGCTAAAAGCACCACAAAACAACCTCAAATAACTTAAAAATGCGCGAAACTACGAAAAGATCTTGAAATGAGCTTGAAACACTGAAAATCACATGAAAAGGGTAAAAACACAACAAAACTGTCTTGAAATACAAGAAATTATGAAAAAAAGACTTGAAATGACTTTAAAACACTCAAAAACACATTTAAAGGATTAAAACACACTACTCCATTCACTTCAAAACGCACAAAAACGAATGAATTGAAACTAATTATTAACTCAAAAATTTAGTTTAAATTAAAAGATTATTGATATTTCACATACATAATTTTTTTTTCACTACGATTAACGTAGATAAACTTATTCTGACATTTACTCAACACAAACATCACAAGTAAAATCATTAAATCAAAATCAAATTTAAACACAATCCCCACAAATCAAACCAAAATCTGATGGACGATGACGATGATGGTAGCTTGAATTGTGCGACTGAGGATGCCCATGATAAACCCATGAGAATTCGACTTTTACATACAATGATGGTGATGGTTCGCATTTAAAGCAAAATTCGAGCATAATTACAGTACCGCTTGAAATCTTTATATCATGTATTTTGATGTGATTTTAATCAAAATTCAATTATGAGTGAATCAACGAGTGGAAAAACAACTCTCTTTTTTGATGAAAAAGGGTTGTTGCTGCTCCCAAGCTTTGAACTGAAAAAAGAGGATGAAATTTTGGGTTTTTTTTATTCATAGAATCATCATTTTTCATCTTTCTTTTTTTTATACGAGGGCCATTTATGTCATTTCCTATTTTAGTTAACGGATTTAACATACAAATAAATGACAGCCAAATTTTGCAAGCTTAAGTGCCTATTTCGATACTATGAGGGTTTATCTACAAATCCGAAAAAATACGACAGGTTATATGCTATTTTTTCCTCAATTAAATCACGATATTCTTTTATAGTTATCAATATACCTTCGTCTCAAAAAAACGCAACAGTTTCATCAGATATATGTGTCGATGCGAAATTTGACACGCAATTTTTATAAATTTATCGTGAAATATCAATGATCGAGTAAATTATGTACTTCGACCTAATACATGTTACTGAATGATTAGACGTGATTTGATAAGAAAACAATATTTATATCTATATCTATAAAATAATATAAATATATATGTGTTGTATTTTTATACAACATAGGGAGTATGTAACTACTTCTGTTTTTCAAAAGATCATCAAGCAATCGTGAACATATAAAGTTGGTTTTGTAAGAAGTGAGCAATCCATACACGTATAAAATCATTTAGTATTAGCGGTCCACCCATCTGTGTTTATGTTGTTGACCCAATAAATACTCTTATTAGGTATTGGTCGTTAAAGAGGGGTATTAATATTCGATATTAAGCAACGCATCTCATGCCCACGCGTCATATACATTACCATGATGATGTGGTTGTCTCGAGATCATTTGCAATTTGTATTTTGTGTTTTTTATCGAGCGATCATTTTTTTAAGACTTATATATTAAAAAATCACTTCTAAATTTTTAATTATCCATTAGTTATTTTTAAAACAATCAATTTTATTTAATTATCTTCCTAACACAATTAATATCTTTTCATTTCCTTTTCCATTACAAATTTTGATTACCAAAAAAAAAAGTACTCACAGATCATCAAAATCCCCCTCAATCAAGACCTCTTCCTCCTGTCAAAACTCAACCTAGCGCTCACTTTGTGGCTTGGAAACCGTCCGTCGATTGCGTGGCGGAGGGGCGGCGACTTTGGAGTGTGTCCGACGACGTCGAGATGATGGAGGAGGAGAGTCGTTAGATGGATGGAACAGGGTGTTGGAGGTTGTTTGAGTGCGCAGGCGGTATCGCCGGTGATTATGACGAAACCCAAAATCCTTGACTTTGATTGCTTAGGCACAAATTGACGGAGATAGCGTCGATGGCGAGACGTTTGTTGCTGACGACGGAGACTGACCTTCGATTGTGGCCGTTGAGGTCACTTCAATGGTGTTGACAAACTCAGTGGCGGGCGACGACAAATCGATGAAAACCGATACCTCATGGAAGAGGGTATACTGTTTATGAATGGGGTCTCCAAGTAGTGTCGCACCGAACCATTTTTTAAGGATGGACTGTTTGAGGTTGCACAGTTTTGTTTCGACTGGTTGGCAATGATGACAACCACGATGACAACATTGGTGGAGATGTATCATACCCATTTTCGTGGGTGTACTGTTTGAAAATGCACTGTTTGTTTTGACGGGTTGACCGTGAAATAAATATTAGGGTTAGGTCTATGATGGCGTCATGTATTTGTCAAAGTAGGAGTGGGGAGGAGGATCTAGTGAATTTTATCAATTAGGAGAGAAATTCTTCAATTTTGGACAATTGTTGTTCGATTTTGATTTGGAGAAAAAATTAGAATGATTTGACATCTTTTATTTTTAATAGATGATTGATTGATAAATAACATAATGACATATGATTAAGTGATAATTCATTTTTGTATTTTTTAAGTCTTGCTATTAAAAAATTAAAAAACTTAACAGTGTTTTTCAAAACAAAGTTACTTGAAACCAAAATAAATTAAAAAAGAATTATCCGGAAGTATCACCTATAAAAAATAATGACAATGAGATATCCCACTATTTCTTTTTCCTGACACTATCTTTCATCGGGGTTTGTTTTTCTGAAACTCAAATCTTTCTCTTTTTCTTTTTTGAAGATACCAAAGCTTTCATTTTTTTCTCTCTTTTGTCTTCATCGATCAATATATGATCAATTTTATCCATCAATTTCGACATTGAAAAAGCTCGGACTTGAATCATTTTGTTCTGCTAGTCTTGACAACGAATATATATGCAAAAGTTGATCTTATTTTGTCCACAGTACTGACAGTATGCTCCATTGCGTTGACTCAGAAATGCAACTCACTGATGATTACACTTGCTCCTTCCACATACGCACTAAAGACATCGAAGACACGTTTGACTCTGATGTTCGGAAGTTGAATCTCTCATCTCGGGACAAGTTCATGACGAAGCTCAACTGAAAAAGCTCGGACTTGAATCACTTGATCTCAGAGATCATTGTCTTTTGAATAATGATCGGCATTGAAAGTTCAGGTCAAGCTTATGCTGGATTTTTTTTTTCTCTATGATTTCTGTACAGGGTCTTGGTCTTGCCCCATATATGTCGGTGTTATCCCAATTGGCTTAAGAAACCAGCAATTTTTTCTGGCTTTGAGAGCCCCATTGAACTTAAGCCTTGTTTTCTACGAAATAGAGATTGCTAGTTTCCTGTGACATATCAGTTATATCAATGAGTTTCTATGAAACTGTTGGTATGTATTAATGATGTGATGAGCCTAAATATGAGTTGAGAATGCACGTCAGACGTGGTTGAAGTGTTCTCTGTGTAGATCAATCACGGAATGAGCCGTCGGACTATGACGACGTACAATGATGATCTTAGCCAAAATCTGAACAAAATATTTCGGATTCGGCTTTCCTTGCGACAGAATCCGTGGCAGAAACTGTACTTTTTTATTTTATCCGATGTATTTCTGCGACGGAATCCGTCGCAAAATTCTTTTATATAAAACAATTCTTTGTGTATTGCGACAGAATCCGTCGCAGTAACTTAATTCACTGTAAATATACACAAAAAAATTCCAGCTAAACCTTGATTTTGCGACGGATTCCGTCGCAAAGTCTTAATTAATTGCGAACAGTTTTTCTTAATTTTCTTAACGCAATTTTGCGACCATCGCCGTCGCAGAATTGTTTTATTTCTGCGACGGATGTTGGCGTTTCGTCGTATTATTGTTTTCTTTTAATTTTTTTTCCCATACTTTATTTTGCGACTGATCCGTCGCATTATGTTTGTTTTTGCGACAGAATATTTCCGTCGCAGTTGTGTTCCGTCATAAAATCCCCTTTTTTTTGTAGTGTGTATTGATTTTGGTAGACCGATAAGTCCTACGACGTATTGTTTTCGCATTGACGATGGCGAAGTTTATGAGTTCTGCGTTAGTGAGGACGAACTGATAATTGCAATACGTATGTAACGCCCCGATTTTTCATCAATTGTTAATGATACATATGACGTCACTGTCGTTGGGTCGAACGCCTCAACTAGACAAAAACTGTACATTCTAGCTTAGTCATAAGAATTAATCTAAGTTCATTTATACATCATTAGTTTAGAAACTTTTTGATGCACAAAATCATAACTCACAATATCACCTTCGCTGCGGAATTTACCTCTCTTTCTAGAATCAGATTACCTTTGAGACATAAGTTACATCTAGCATCAAAACCTAGATCACACTTCTCTTCAAGTCTTGCTCCTGAAACAAAGGGAAAAGGAAAGACACAGAAAAATAGTTGACGTGAGCTATGGGAGCTCAATAACGTGTCGATCCCATTACCATGGGTTACACGAGAGAAGAAGGTAAGAAAAGAAAAGGAAAATGATCACTTGGATCCTTTGTTCCAACACTGTAATACCCAAGAATTTTGGGATGAATACATTTTTAAAAAAAATATATGTTAAGCATATGTTTAGAATAAATGTGATTAAAAACACGACAAGCAACGAAAGAATGAGTTTCAGGCAGAGACGTTCGCGTTTCAGGCGAGTTCAACCAGCTGTTGAGTCCGATTATCAATACTTTTTAGAGTAACAAGGAGATCTTTCTCAGTGAATCATCAGCAATGCCTCCGATGTGAGTTATTCCGCTGATTTGGGTGTTTGCTAGGAAGAGGAAACGTGCTAGGGGATCAGATTGGTTTCCATCGGAGTTGGTGAAGATGCTGAAATAGTTTATCTACAAGGAGCTGAGATTGGCCACGAGAGAGTTTGATTCGAATCGAATTACAAGGCATCGTGCATTTGGGACGGTCTATAGGAGTGTTTTGCCACGAACAGGAGATCTTGTGGCGGTGAAGAGATTTAGTCATGGTGGAGAGTAAGGGAAGAGTGAGTTTTTCTCGAAGTTGTCGATTATAGGAACCCTTAGGCATATGAATCTTGTTAGACTTCAGTATTGGTGTCACAAGAAATACGAGATTGTAATACCTGAAACTGTCACGATAAATGATTGTCTCAGTAAATAGCAAAAATAATATATTACTGAACGTCATAATTTATACAACGGGGTTACAAAATTTGTTTGTCGAAATCATGACAAAAATATGGTAAGGACGCGAAAAATTCCGTAAAATTTAGTTTGACGGTAATTAACGTGAATTGTAAATAATCGTACATTATAATTTATTTTACAAGGTTAAAAAGCTTGTTTGACGATATAATAAGAAAAAAATGTAAAATATGAATGAAATACAACCATAATATATAAATACGAGAAAATACGATCTTAATACGAAAATACCATATTTATACGAAAGTGACCTAAACCTAATTTTGACACTTATTTTCCTTTATGTCAATTTATAATCAACCTAAATTAAATTATTTACCCACTAATTATCCATTAAATATCCACTAATTATCCACTTAAACTATTTTAATTGATTTAGTTTTTTTAAATATAAACTCTCTTCTTCTTCAAAAATTTCTTACAAACATAAAAAGCACTTCTTATCATGCAAGAGAAGAGATAAACAAGACAAGAGAAGAAGGAGACTTTGAGGAGAAGAGAAGAAGTTAGAGTTATAAGGCGACGAGGATCTTTCATCATTAATAAAAAAAGATGATCATCTTGTTTAGAAATTTTGTGAAAAATCATAGGCTCTGTGATAAATTTTGATTTTGATATATGTTGAATCTTCACATGTCTAGTTTTTGATAAAGTTGATAGATCACGATTTCAAGTTGTGAATCTCAAGATATAAATCAAAACGTGCAGATATATTAATCTGTAAAAACTGGTTTCAAGGATCATTTTTGTGACTTGATCTAGAATTACACAGAAAGAGTTAGAAAACGACCATATATCAATAGAAAGGTCTTGAAATCTAATTTTCAGAACATTTTAAAAATGCAGATTTGGAGTTGTATTTAAGGAGTTATGACTTATTAGTGAAGAAAGGTCAAACTATTTGATCTAGCAGAAAATATAAAATTGATCAAATAAACTGTTATTATTGATAAGGTTGCGTGATACAAAAATAATTCAATGGAAAGATTATAAAGTGTAGTTTATGTAGAATTTTATGAAATAAATTTTTGGAGCTGTATACTAGAAATTATAGATTTAAACACGTCGAAGGGTCATGTTGGACAGAATCCAGGTATAATGAGGGTGAATGTGTGAAACGAGTGTAAATTCATAATTGATGAGATAACTCCATGGTATAAAATACAAAGAGCGTTGTGTCTGTCGTATGTGTTATACAATGACTTGGTGGTGGCATTCTTTTATCGATCTTGTGAGGTCGTTTTGGTATGAGGGTATCTCACTGCAGGAGACCCTGGGCTCCGGTTTGCCTGATTCCCTTTCGCGGATGTCTTTTTTGCTAAAGTTGAATAAAGTTTACTTATGAAATTGAATAAGTCTCGCCAAGGACACAATTATAACATTGAGGGTATCTATTGTTTGTCGTCTCTGTGTGATTGATATGATAGTAAGTATAACAAAGTCTTGAGTGAACTGTTGAGTACAGCAGTGCGTGAGACTTGAACTGGGGACCTATCGTGTCACAGTGTCATTGTCTCAGTTTGTTTGATATGAAGGTCTTGACTGTCATTACCATAAAGGGTATGACGATAGTAAATGACGTAGATAATGTCTGGAGTGTCGATGGACGCGTGGTTTCGAGCATGGTTATGTGGTGTTAAGTGTGCTTATGTGACTAGGATGAATAACTGATACGCATGTGATGATAATTGTGAATGCCATATTGATATGATAATTTCAGAGTGTTGGAACAAAGGATCCAAGTGATCATTTCCCTTTTCTTTTCTTACATTTTTCTCTCGTATAACCCCTGGTAAGGGGACCGACGCGTTATTGAGCTCGTATAGCTTACGGTTATTATTTTTTTATGTCTTTCTTCTTCTCTTTGATACAGGAGCAAGATTTGAAGGAAAAGTGTGACCTAAGATTTGATGCTAGATATAGCTTATGTGTGAAAGGTGTTCTGATCTTAGAAAGAGAAGTAAATTATGCTGCAAAGATGATATTCTGAACTATGATTGAGTGTATCAAAAGTTTCTAAACTAAAGATGTATAAGTGAACTTAGCTTAATTCTTATGATTAAGCTAGGAAGTATAGTTTTTGCCAACCTGAGGCGTTGGACCCAACGACAGTGACGTCATATGTGTCATTAATAAGTAATGAAAAGTCGGGACGTTACATATTGGTATCAGAGCCAAAGGTTTAGGATAAGAATTAAGTTGAATCATTTGGGAATAAGTTAAACACAATATAAATGCATGGAATATAAGATGAGTATGATATCATGAGTTGTGT
>JAOVYX010016397.1:0-57825 GCA_035668315.1 Drosera spatulata | reverse complement strand
TGGATTGAACTCATAGGTTGTTTGCTTAAACACAATATAAATGCATGGAATATAAGATGAGTATGATATCATGAGTTGTGTTGGATTGAACTCATAGGTTGTTTGCTTAAACACAATATAAATGCATGGAATATAAGATGAGTATGATATCATGAGTTTTATTGGATTGAACTCATAGGTTGTTTGCTTAATTGGAATTAAAACAGTACTTGTGCAAATAAGTCCAAGCAACAACAAAACCTTGATGTTTTGAGGATATGTTTGAAATGAAAAAGACACAAAAATGTGCTAAAATGATATTGAGAAGATATATATAATGTGATCAATATGTCGTGAAAAATAGGACCGATGTGTCTATCTGGGGTGTAGCTGTTGTATAAACGTCTTGTCTTATATCACTACTATGTGTGGTTTGGGATAGAACTAAAGGATAATGAGAAGATATTTTTATAATGGAATACGATTGCAATAGGCATTGAGTACAGTACGAGAGGAATGAGTCAAATAGTTTTAGTAAATAAATAAGATTTACTCTCTGAGACGAGTAATAACTTGAACATAAAGGGGGGGAAGACAAATACATGATTTGATATATCTGAGCAATCTTGCTCAAGTATGAGAAGTTAATACACTTGATGTTGGAAGGTTAAATTATATATGTGATCTTCTTTACCGTCAAGAGAGTAGCAACACCTGCTCAATGAGAAAAAGTGATAGCATGGCTAGACATAGATTTTTTTCCAACATGATACAACACATAAATATGCTTTTATAAATGAATTATGAGGAAAATATGTAGAAATGTGAACTATGGTAGTAAGAAGAGCATGAAAAAAAAGTTTAATTTTCATTAGCCTCAGAGAAGTATAACTTTATAAAACGAACCATAACGTGTTCGGTTAATGAGGGTCAATAGCTATGTAGGATAACTATTATGTATTTGAATATTGATAATAAAATTTATCAATTATTAATAAATGCATAAAGTTTGAAATGAAAAATAGGGACATATTGTGCATGAGATGGACATGTTATTGGCATAAGATTGTCTTGTGTTCAATAATTGAGATGGATAATAGACCTACAGGTTAAGTCAAAATGAGAATTATGTGGGTTGCCTCCCTTATTTATATCATCTCTATACAATGAAATGCTTTGTTATACCTAATGCATGACAAAGTGATCATAATCAACGATTTCATATTTTGTTCTATACTGAGATGAAGGGTTATTGGGAATAGAAGAACAAATTGGAAGTAACAAATGCTGAGTTAGTTACTTCCCTTGGGTTAAACAAGGAGCTGGATGCCTTAATATCCGTAAGATATTATACTCTTGGATGATAGTGATATTTTATTTTGAGGATATAAGTGTTGTATTCTTAAAGATGTATTTTGGAATAAAGGTTCACTGAATCTCATAATAATACTTCAACTGGAAGTTAAGAACCTGCTTATTGAGCATTGAAAATATTACTATGAACTGTAAGAGACATCAGTCTCAATACATGTTCTATATGAATCCATGGATTGATGATCCAAGAACAAGAAAACACAATGTGTTTTGGGATTTATAATCGTGTATCAATTCAAGATTTAACGTTTACCCAAGTTATGACTTTGTGATTAGAGATCACATAGAATCAAGTTGAAAACGAAACTTAAGGGCATATACTGGTGAAGATTTGATATGCTTGCAAAACTCAGATTTTGATTATTGAATTGAAGTGACTTATATCAAATCTTGGAATATAAGAAAAGATAAAATATGAGATAAGCCAGTGTTGTGTTAACTACTCTTGAAAAGTATAGTGATGCGTTAAACTTAAACTCTCAATGACAATTTGTTATTGGAGATATATAATAAGCTGTATTGTTTATCTCATACGAGTTTCCAGAAAAGCATGGAGTACAAACTAAGTAGTGAGAATTGTGACAAAAGGGCAAAAAAAATTTTAGAAGAAACTTGAAGATTTTATCTTCTTAATGCAAAACATGTCCATAAATGTTAACAGTTAGTTTGACAAGACTGAAAACTTCAGCAGCAAAGAGAAAGGTTTCTTACGTTAAAGAATTTCTTGGGATATTCTGAAGTTAATATTTTAAAATAAAATTGAGAGCTGTGGAGGTAGAGAAACGAATTATAACCTGAACTTGAACTGTAAATAAGGACCGCTTTCGTGGTAAAAGAAAAGTAAGTTATAGTGTTCTAGGTTGATATTTGTATGCAGAAACTCAAGTTTATGTTATATCTTCTATTCTGTTCATCCGGGATTCTAAGATTCAGTAATGTTTCTGAATCAACCTTGCTTGTCTTGTGCTAAATGAATTAGAGTTGCATTACAGTGGTTGCTTAAGAGCTGTTAGATTAGGTTGAACTCATTATGGATCAATATCTGAACAATTATGGTAATATGATGGGACAATGAGATTTCAGATTATGTCAAAGATTGGGATATCAAATCTAAATCTCGTTTGTCTTGTTTGACAAAATTATCCAGGCATGACAATTGGGTCACTTCGCATATCAGCACGTTCATGAAGATAAGAAAATTTAGATTTTTTTCTAAATTATATCTTTGATTCCCTTTATACTCTAAGTAGTATAAATAAGGAACAAAATCCCATTGAACTCCTTCATAGTTCAAGGATCAATTCTTCTTATAAATCATCAAAGAGAAATACAATGCATCCTATCATTAAGAAGTGGTGAAGTCCTTCCTTGGAGTGCTATCTGTAATGGTTTTCTACCTTGCGCTCATTGGTGGGGTGATCAGTATCATAGCATTTTTTTCGCAACGCCTGATGAATTGGATAATGCGATGCGATATGTCATGATACTAGTTATATTAGTGTTAGGACCTATATGTTTGATCTATGCTGTAGTAGGTAAAGATGAGGTTGTAAGATGATGTTATGCAATATTAATAAAATTTCACATTTTGATGATTGATCTACTGGGAATAATGACCAAACATAAGACTTTATATACTCTGACAATACTATAATTATAAATGAAAGAACCTTAAGATTCATGTCGATACACTTATAGATGAGAGTATGGAAGAAAATAATGAATGGAATACATAACAATAAAGTGTTGAGCCATCAAGTGACATTGAGCAAACATGCTTTGGTGGTAACAGTGGACGTAAGGAATAAGAGCTATACATCCACTGCCTGTATCCTCAAAATATTTTGTATTAGAAATGTATATATGTGTGCTTTCTGAATATATATTTCTATGTGTTCTTCTGTTGCTTATCAATGCTGATATATAGTAAACCTGAAGTTGTTATTTACATAAGTGAAAAATATCTTGGACAACAAAGATAGTTGTCTATGGTATTTGTATGACCATATATAGTTAAGTTATGGTCTATATTCATTTTGCTGGTTGGATGGCTATTGATTACGTGGGTTCAAATTAAACTGAACCGAAGGATTGATAAACTAGTATCAATCTACTGTATTTGTGATAAAATTGTGATAAGTCTTAGCATATCATTGTGCAATGAAAACATGCGATGATCGTCTTTTATATTCATGGTCGTCGAGACCTAAAGACTTCGGTTAGATTTTTCTTTGGGATGTTGTCGTTTATAAACACGTAGTGTGTGGCGTTCTTAGAAAAAAAAAAAAAAAAGCATATGGGAAGAATACCTTCCTTTTACCAAAGCAGTACCAGCAGCTGGCTTAGACAATGCTGTATATTGTAATCTTAAATAGGAGATTATAAGGGGACTTAAGAAACTATTGAGTTGAATTAGAAGTGCCCTTTGAGCCTAAGGTATATATATATATATGTATAGTTTTGGGTAATATGTTTTGTAAGGTTTAGGTTGTCAAGTTTAATGTGCTCAAGGTATTTGAGATTTTAAGATTTGAAAAAAAAAAAAAAAAACATAAGAGACTGTATTGTTTGGTTTAATCATGCTCGTGAATAAATATTATGCAAGAGTTTGGGTGGCCAATGGTTACAAGTAGCTTATTCATACATAATCAGATATACGATTAAGATAATTCATTGCAAGTTCTTGATATTGAGGGTCAAGTTGAAGTATAATGGATTTGAATACCAACAAAGTTATGACTGTGTAAATTAATGGGTTACAAGTGATAAGTTTCGTTTGGTAGGCTTGTCTTGATGTTCATCTTAAGAACCAACAATTGGATATAAACCTAGTGCACAAATTAAAAAAAAAAATGATATGTACATAAATGCTTTCCATCAAAACGTGAATCTCAAGGATATAAGTCAAAACGTGCGGATATGTTAATATGTAAAAACTAGTTTCAACGATCATTTTTGTGACTTGATCTTGAATTACAGAAAGAGTTAGAAAATGACCTTATATCAATAAAAAGGTGTTGAAGTCTACCTTTCAGAACAGTTTAAAAATCCAGATTTGCAATTGTATTTAAGGAGTTATGAGATGATTAGTGAAAAAAATCAAACTGTTTAATCTAGTAGAAAATATAAAATTAAACGAATAAACTGCTTTTATTGGTAAGGTTGGGTGATAAAAATTTTAACAATGAAAAACTTATGAAGTCTAATTTATGTGGAATTTTATAAAATAATTTTCGGAGCTATTACGAGAAGTTATAGATTTCAACGCGTCGAAGGGTCTAGTTTATGTAGAATTTAATGAAATAACTTTTCAAGAAGTACGAACAAATATACCTAACTTCATAACGTGAACAATCATTCACAAGAATGTGTCTTAATACGCGTACCCTATTATATTATAGGACTTGAAGACGGTGCTCGTTGTCACTTAAGGACGAGGCTGAGCATGTGCATGTGAAGAACTCTGATAAAAGATAACGTTTAGATTTATTGTGTGAGACGATATGTGTTATTATACCATGAGTATAATAATATGCATTGGCATATTTGGACATAGTCACTAAATGTGGCTGCTGACGTAAAATACTGACTGTAACTGTTGTGTGCCGTGTGCTAAATACTGAGTGTTGCAGAGTGTTGTTTCATGGTGTGTGTTATGCTTTGTTTGCTGGTATAATGAGGGTGAATATGTGAAAGGGGGATAAATCCATAATTGGTGAGATAACTCCATGGTATAAAACACAAAGAGCGCTATGTCTGTCGTATGTGTTATATAGTGATTTGGTGATGATATTCTTTCATCGAACTTGTGAGGTCGTTTTGGTATGAGGATATCTCATTGGAGGAGACCGTGGACTCTGGTTTGGCTGATCCCCTTTCAGGGATGTCCCTTTTGCTAAAGCTGAATAAAGCTTACTTATGAAATTGAGTAAGTCTCCCCAAGGGCACAATTATGACATTGATATGATTGTAAGTATAACAAAGTCTTGAGTAAACTGTTGAGTACAACAATGCGTGAGACTTGGACTGGGGACCTGTCGTGTCACAGTGTCATTGCCTCAGTTTATTTGATATGGAGGTCTTAACTATCATTATCTTAAAGGGTATGAAGATAGTAAATGATGTAGATAATGTCTGGAGTGTCGATGACCGCGTGATTTCGAGCGTTGTTATGTGGTGTTAAGTGTGCTTATGTGACTAGGATGAATAACTAGTATGCTTGTGATGATAAATGTGAATGTCAGATTGACATGATAATTTCAGAGTGCTGTAACAAAGGATCCAAGTGAACATTTTCCTTTTCTTTTCTTATATTTTTCTCTCGTGTAACCCCTGGTAAGGGGACCCACACGTTATTGAGTGCCTATAGCTCATGGTTATTATTTTTCTGTGTCTTTCTTCTTCTCTTTGATACAAGAGCACGACTTGAAGGAGAAGTGTGACCTAAGATTTGATGCTATATATAGCTTATGTGTGAAAGTTATTCTGATCTTAGAAAGAGATGTAAATTCCGTTACAAAGGTAATATTCTGAAATATGATTGAGTGCATCAAAAGTGTAACGCCTCGAGCTCCGCTGATAGGCCACGTGGCGTTATGCCGTTACAAACCCGGTTCATGACAAGGCTAACCAAATTAAATGGGTCTAGAGGTATCAAGAGTCAAGGAAAATATTCGTGATGCTTCAGTTCAACATGTTCAGCAATCATAATTTATTTTATAATAGTAGTGCGAAAGCTATTTAATTACATAGTTTGGAGACATGATTAGTACATGGCATTTATTACATATCAAAAATGACTATAGGTTTCATCACAATATCTCCCAAATTGCATAAGGCGACTAACGTCCTCACTGATCGTCTGTTAACTCTCCTGCAAACGAAATACATAACCCGTGAGTATGAAACTCAGTAACCTAGAGTATATGTCCCACATTTGCAGGGTACTCCTCCGACTATGACGAATCGATAAGTACCAAAAAAATATTAATACTTTTTAGAAAAACATTAAGTATTTGTATGATTTCAGTTTCTTATGTTTCATTTTTGTTAGCATGGGCCCATGACTTGAGAGTTTTCAATAGACACTCTGAATTCAACACTCGTTAATCGTCGATCGGGCTACAAAAATCCGTCAATTCGATGCCTACGTGCCAAGATTGTACGTCGCCTTATGATTTAGTGAATAAAGTGCGCTTCCAATAGGCTCTATTTGCCCCTCGTTGGGATAGATTTAGCCCTCCCTACAGAGAGTAACCAGTGACCACGCCACGTCCAGCGTTGAAGCCGCGGCATGCATGCAAAGAGGATGAGGGCTACCCAACGCTCCCTACCTAGTTCAGTTCACCCCTGACGATGACTCAAAAAGATTGGCTAGAGTTCAACCTCGATGACTTTTACTTGACATTCGATAAAGATTTTCAAGAAGGGACATCACGTTCGACCTTCTTCGCAATAATTTCAGTAGATGAGATCACGACAGTATGTGGTACAGTCTTCAACTTATTTTCGGAGGAGTACAACAGATGACTTAACAGTTCATGCATCATGTACTGTGTTTAGCCTTTATATTTGATTACGTGTTTTCGTATGTCCTGCAGTGTAAATTCCAAACTCGTTTTAATGCTTTCTTAGGAATGCGCTGTGATGATTTCATTTGGCTTTGTTCATACATGCATAGTTCATATCCATTTTCTATACGTAAGGTTTATGTATCACATATACGCGTTTAGGTTAATCCTTCACGATGAATGTGCGCAATGCTTACCAAGGACCGGGGTACCGCTCCCCGCTCACCGGGCAGCGCCCTCGTTAGAAAAGAAAAAATGATGTTTGACGCGCATGGGCATTCTGACTTCAAGACAGAGCCCCGTCGCCAGTGCGACCTGGACTAGTAGCGGGTATGACCTGGACCAGTTGCGGGTGCGACCTGATTCCGTCGTGGACGCGTCAGCTTAAATTCTTGAAATTGGAGAATTTTGCTGGGTCACGGGCGAGACCATGTCCGTGGGGGCGCGACCAATTCTGTCGCGGCAACGATGGTGCTGGTTCGCAAAGAACACTAGCATTTCATCGAATACCTATGAAAATCCTCCACGCATCAATTCTACAGCATATAACACGCTATATTTGATTCCATTTCAGCACACATAAGATGCCAGAGGTGCACAAACAACGTCGGATTTAGGAATGAAGATAAGACGTGATGTCGGGTTCGGTTACCTCAAGCGTTTGTTTACTTCGATGTGAGCGTCGTTGCTGTTGTCCTTTGACTTGATGTTTCCTGGGCTTGTCTAACTCCTCACTATGCCGTCACTGTCCTGTCTTCTTCGTCTGCATGGTTGTTGATGACGATGATGACGGTGTGATCGTGTGATGGTGGTGTTTGGTGAGGATGTGAAGGAGAAAGTTGATGAAGCGGACGAGGAGGGGAGAATGAGAAGTTATCTGGTGAAGGGGTGAAGGGGTGAGTGAAGTGATCTGGTAAGGAAGAGGCTAAGGTAATGGAGGCGTGTGTGGGATTTACGAGCGAGGCGTGCGCGGAGATTTTCAACAGAGCGTAGATCGTGAACAGGGGAAGGAGATTTGGTGGGAGGGAGTTTGAATGTTTCCAATTTGCTTCCTCGTTTGATTGTTGTCGGTCTATTTTTATCCGTATTTCGTTCTATTATTTTATCGAAAAATATGCCTTTAAATAGGCAAAATTATTCCTAATTTAGTGATATTTGTTTCGTTATAAATTTTGAATATTTTCGGGACTGCATTTTATTAGCCAAATACGTGTATTATAACGTTATAATGTCACGTTATAACATCGCACGTACATTATATTAAATACATACATTTGTTAAACACATACGTTACACCGTTATAACGTTATATTTAACGTTACGTATTCGTTATATTATTCGTACTTTTAAATAGCGTTATATTTTGTAATGTGTTTAATATCAAAATTTCTAAACTAAAGATGTATAAGTGAAGTTAGCTTAATTCTTATGACTAAGCTAGGAGGTATAGTTTTTACCTAGCTGAGGTGTTAGGCCCAGCGACAGTAACGTCATATGTATCATTAATAAGTAATGAAAAATCGGGACGTTACAGATGGGTATCAAAGCCAAAGGTTTAGGATAGGAATTAAGTTGAATCATTTGGGAATAAGTTAAGCACAATACAAATGTATGGAATGCAAGATTAGTACGATATCCTGTTGGTTTATGATCTTATACCGAATGGAAGTCTTGATAAGGCGTTGTTCGAGTCTTGGATAGTGTTACCATGGCCACAAAGGTTGAAGATCTTGCTTAATGTGGCTTCAGCATTGGCCTATTTGCACCAGGAGTGCGAAAATCAAGTCATACATAGAGATGTGAAAGCAAGCAATACAAACTTATATTTTGCATCATGACTGTTACAGGTTAGGTTTGTTATAGATTTTGAATTTATTGTTGATTGAGTTAAGACGATTATGTATCTGGAGTATTATATGGACATATATGCAGATTTTTGGCGTTGATGTCCGAAGATTACTGATGTGCATCTCGAGTTACATGCTCTAACATCAAGTTTGATCCTTGATAAGAATTGGTTGTGTCTATTGTGGCTAATCTGAGAAGAGAAGTACTCCTATATGTTTGATGAGTGTATATTCATTTTATGTTTTTGAGAAGTTATCGTTCTATTTTTTTCATTGTCGCTTTGTTTTTTTTTTTTTTTTTTTTTGTACTGTCGTTCTGTTTCATTTTTGTTCATGCTCTCTGTTTTGATTTTATACAGACGCTCTGTTTCATTTTTATTCATGCCCTCTGTTTGGATTTGGGTTTGTATAATGAAAAAAATGAAAATTTGGGTAATTTAGATTTGTTTCTTAGAGCGCTTTTTTTTTCTTAAGACACTGGGTTTTTTTTTTTCATTGCCGCTCGTTTTTTTTTTTTTTTTTGTGGTATTGTCGCTCTGTTTCATTGTTTTTCATGTGCTCTATTTTGATTTTATGCAGGCGTTCTGTTTCATTTTTATTTATGCCCTCTATTTGGATTTGGGTTTGTATAATGAAGAATATGGGAATTTCGATAATTTGGGTTTGTTTCTAAGGACGCTCTGTTTTTTCTTAAGACACTCTGTTTTTTTATTAAGACGCTCTATTTTTTTTCTTGTACTGTTACTTTGTTTCATTTTTGTTCATGCGCTCTGTTTTCATTCCATTTTTTTTTTTGTATTGTTGCTCTGAATTTTTTATACTGTCGATCTGTTTCATTTTTATTCATGCGTTCTATTTGGTTTGGGTTTATATAATGGAGAAAAATGAAAATTTGGGTAATTTGGGTTTGTTTCGTAGGACGCTCTATTTTACTCAAAACAGAGCGCCTGAACTAGCAAATAGAGCGCCTGAACAATTTCAATATTTTACGCAACTTTCATCGTGTAATTTACAACTTTTCAATGAGAAAATCAATGTATATTGTATGGAAATTATCGTGTTTAATGAGGTGTATGTATAAATAGAGCGTCTGAACAAATTCGATCTTTTACTCAGGCGCTCTGTTTCGAAATAGAGCGCTTGCACAAATTCAATGTTGTACACGACTTTCAGCGTATAATTTATAAGTTTTCAATGAGAAAATCAATGTATATTGTATGGAAGTCATCATGTTAAATGAGGTTATGTATAAATAGAGCACCTGAACAAATTCGATCTTTTACACAGACGCTCTGTTTCGAAACAGAATGCCTGAACTAGCAACCAGAGCACCTGAAAAAATCAATGTATATTGTATGAAAGTCATCATGTTGAATGAGATGTATGTATACACAAAGCACCTGAACAAATTCGATCTTTTACTTAGGTGTTCTGTTTCGAAACAGAGCGCCTGAACAAATTGAATTTTATACTCAGGCACTCTGTTTCGGAAAGCTTGAACAAATCAAATAGAGCACCTGAACAAAATCAAACAGAGCGTGTAAGCAAAAAATCAAACAAAGCGCTTAAAAAAATCAAAGTAGAGCGTCTGTAAAAAAGAATGAAACAGAGCGCCTAAACAAAATGAAACAGAACGTCAGAACAAAAAACAAAACAAACAAAACAAAACAAATAGAGCGGATAAAACAAAGTGCCATGGTGAAAAAATATTAATAATCTCCCATATTGCTAAAACAGAGGTGACAAAATAGAACGTCGGGATGATAAAATATTAAAACAGAGCATCGCGATGACAAAACAGAGTGGATACGGATTTACCATGAACGGAGAGCCGGCCGCTTTTAGGAAGCTAAGGTGTGGCTCCAGCACATGAGTGTCATAACCCTGCCTGAATCTTTCAGTTGATGGTGGCGTCGATGTTGAGAGAATAGCGAGTGAATGAGGCGTAGAGACCTGGTTCAAGGATGTATAATTAAATCAGCACAAGATTCACTTGAGTCCTATAATCAACCATAGTGTAAAACACAGAATACTGGACTCATAAGATAAAAGACTTGGATATTCAAATTCTTGTCTGTATTCGGCAGTCTAGTGACTCTTCCATGAGGATCGTGTGTAGGACTTGCATGGCAGGGACAAGGTTACCAACCCTTGCTCCCACCTCCCTCCTTTCTCACATGGCCTCGACGTCGTTGTCCGTCTCGATATTCTTGCGAATCTGATGGGGTTGTGATGCTGGTGGTCTTGTTTTCTTATCCGAGGCTTGATCATTTTGTGCTCGCTGATCAGTGTATGATCAATGACCACATTGTAAGGGATAAGAGATAGGGATCGATCATCGAAACTCTACCAAACAACAATCCTTTCCCTCTCAGACATTTCGTCGAACACCTTCCGTGCAATGACCAAATTCCCACTATTAAGCAGCTGAGGTGGCGGTGTTGATCAGAGGTGGTGGTGGTCGACGTCGGAGATGGTCAGAGATGGTGGTGGTCGACCGCGGAGGAGTGGTGGTAGTGGTGATGGAGGGAGAAGAAGAGGAGGAGGATGACGAGGGAGATCAGTAGGTTATTGGTGTTGTGCGTGTTCATTGTTTTCGATTTTGTATGTTTTTGAAATTAAGATTTCATGTGTATCTTTTTGTGATTTTTTTCAAGTTTTTGTATTTTTAGATAATTCTCCCAATAATTTATGATTTTGTTCCTAACTTTGTTTGAGGATTTCGCTTGTCACTATGGTTGGTGGCTTGGTTTGCGCATTGGGGGAATTAATATTCTCCTTGTTTGCCACGAAGGCGGTGCCACGCAGGTCAGATGCCAATTAATATCCCCCTATATGGCGCCACGTCAGTGCCATGTCACATATTCATTTATAATATTTTTTTAGGCTTTTTTAAATATCGACTAAATATATTTAGTCATCAATTTTACGACTACAATGAAAAAATTAATTGTCAATTTAGCTACTACAGTTGAAAAATTAGTCGCTAATTGAGCTACTAAAATTGAAAAATTAGTTTCCAATTTTTTAGAGACCAAATGTTTTGTACTAGCTAATTTAGCTACTAAAACATTCTTAATCGTCAAATTTACGACTAAATTTTTTTTTAGTCCTTAAAACTGAATGGCGAGGAAACTTTTTTGTGAGGATTAATTTTAGTCGCCGTTTAGTCGTCCGTGCTCTTTTGCCACCAATTTTATCCGTTGTGCGAGCAATTTTCTTAGTCGTCTGCTGAAAGCCTTTTTTTTTGTAACGTGCGTGTGTCACGGTCGTGACAGATCTGGTCTTGATCGTAATGAGGCATATATTAAAGATTTTTAATTAAATTTTGAGTTATTTTTAGGGTTTTGGGATTTTCCTATAAAT
Source organism: Drosera spatulata (assembly GCA_035668315.1). Classification (NCBI taxonomy): domain Eukaryota; kingdom Viridiplantae; phylum Streptophyta; class Magnoliopsida; order Caryophyllales; family Droseraceae; genus Drosera; species Drosera spatulata. The sequence continues at coordinate 45,689 of JAOVYX010016397.1, read as the reverse complement.
ACCCCCCCCCCCCATACAATTAGTTTTTATTGATTGTATCATGAGTGAGTAGTTCTATTATAGAGATAGATTAACGTAGTTGAAAGGAATGAGATCATGAGATGAATTGAATGCTGAATTTTTATCAGATTTCTTTATAATGAGTGTTGTATGAAACTTGTTTTCAATCCATCTATATGTTACGAAATTAACTAGAATGATCATCTAATGATATCATGATCAACCTATTAACTATGTGTTCAAACGTTTTGTCACGAATAGTTATGATCTATTGCATCATGTGATGAAATAGTTGAAAGGTTATGCTATTTTATTAAAATTTTGGTATGTTTTCAAGTTCTTATGCAATCTCTTCATGTTTAATAGATACGTGTTGCGGTATATTAAAATAAATACATTAGGTCATTTATATTTGCATTGTGGTAATTGACATTCGAGTGAATGTCCGTTGTGATCATTTATTAGGCCACATGACACCTCATAGATGATTAAATTATTTACTTTCTAAGAAAATGACAAATATTCACCATACAAAGGGTGAATAGTATATTATAAATATCCTCATCTACTATCCAAAAAAATAAAATTCTCTAAGTCCTATTCAGTCATTAAAATCACATTTGCTGGATCGAGAATGACTTAAGCATCGGAGCCGAACCCCGAAGAACACCACCTCGGGTTCAACTTATCGGGATTCTTATTTCTGATCTATGTAGATTTTTCGTGTCAGGGTCAAAGCTCAACAATCAAAATACCATTACATAAATATTTGGTCTCATAAACCCAGATCTTCCACCCGAATTAGACACAAACAAAAACAAAATCGATTGGATGAGCTTACACATAAAAACCATTGAAAACTCCGTTAAATTGGACCATATCCCATAAATACTTCCGTTGCACCAACGGATCCAATTTGAGTTCTACATGACCACGCCAGCCATCACACTCTGAAAATTCATGTCCACATCCAAACAACTTCGTCCCTGGGCTCTTCAATGGCATACTAGCTGGATACTCTCATCAAAAAATGGTCGGCCCACACTACATTCTTTGAGCTTGACATTTCTCTCAATTCAATTAAATGCTCCCTCTCTTCCCGTCTCCCATTTAAGTATCCGTTGCCCTTGTGAGTAGTTGCATCCATCGCTCCCACCACAACCACCCCAGCAACTATTATTACCTCTTTCAAGTAGCACTACAAATACTATTAGCCTTCAATCTATCCAACAATAAGTCTCCGCAATCTCACCATGGCCGAGAACCAAACCCCGGCCGAAGCGACTACGCAGCAGCGGCCGAGGCAGATACTCTTGTTGCCGAACTTCAAGTCGTCAGTGAATCTGAAGTACGTAAAATTGGGTTACCATTACCTGATATCCAAGGCGATGTATCTACTCGTCCCGATCCTGCTCTTGGCGATCTCGTCGGCTCACCAACTGTCGACTCTTTCCGTCTCGGACCTCTTCCACATCCTCCACCTCCTCCGCTCCAACGTCCTCCTGTTGGCCCTGACATCCCCTCTGATGGTTTTCATGCTGACGCTCTACTTCATGACCCGTCCCCGCAACGTCTACCTCCTCGACTTCTCCTGCTACAAGCCCGACCCCCCGCGAAAGACCTCGCGGGAGCTCTTCATCGACCGGACCATCAAGGCCGGGATCTTCACCGAGGAGAACGTCCAATTCCAAAAGAAGATCATAGAGAGGTCCGGGCTCGGGCAGGAGACCTATTTCCCCGAGAAGCTGATCAGCCTGCCTCCGAACCCGTGTATGGCCGAGGCCAGGAAGGAGGCCGAGATGGTGATGTTCGGCGCCATCGATGGGGTCTTGGAGAAGACAGGTGTGAGGGCGAAAGATATCGGGATCGTCGTCGTCAATTGCAGCTTGTTTAATCCGACTCCGTCGTTGTCGGCAATGATTGTGAATCACTATAAGCTGAGGGGGAATGTGGAGAGCTTCAATCTTGGTGGGATGGGCTGCAGTGCTGGGTTGATCTCCATTGATCTTGCCAGGAAGCTCTTGCAGGTAATTAATTTCTCATCTCTGTTATTCAATCGTAAATTTTACATTCATTCACTATGGATCTATCCAAATTATATAGTTAGATTTTTTTTTGAACTCGTTCTTGATGTAGTATATGGATTCTTATGCGGGTTCTAATTGTAGATTGTCTAACTTGAATTGTTGTTTATAATAACGATACCCAAAGTTCCATATTTAATCAAGTTACCAAGATCTATAATCATTCTATAATCATTCAATGATATCTATAAATTTGTATAGCTAGGACGGACGAGTAACACACCTATATAGCAATTAATGACTTTGTTTTTAATGGATTCACTACTCCATTTAATTTCCTTTCCTTATTTTCAAAACAACAAGGGCAATTACCTCGGAAACACGTATCCAATTATCCATGTAATTTCACTTTCGAAGGAACATATAACAATTCAAATCTAATTATAAGTAGGAACATTTAATGAAATGTAATGGGTCAAGAAACTGGAAACTGCATTCAAGTGGGCAAGAAGCCATAAGGGTGTGAGGGTAGCTCAGCTACATGTTGAAGAAAAAGCATGGGTGGCTGTGTACGTTATATATAGGGTCTCACATGCATTTGGACATCGGCGAAAACGACAGCCACGTTCAAAGCTGTTGCCTCCGTGCCCTATACGTACTCTCTCACGAGATGTTACGTAGTGGAGTAGTGTATATAGCTAGGATTTCAGGATCTTCTCAACAAGATATGGTTCCAGAATTCAATCGACAATTTAATGCTACTACTTCTGTTTCACATTAAAACATCCCCAATTTGATATAGCAGTACTCCTTCGTTTTATAATATACATAATATTATTCAATAATTATATCCTATGCATAATATACACTTCGGCAAATGCAAAACTTGCATGAGAAAAGCCATCCCATTAGTGCACTATTTTGAGTTCATTGCTAAACTGAAGCTATTGCAACTCCTATCTACATCCCATCGGAGTAGCTCTAAAATTATGTGTCAGGGCAAATCGTATGGATAACAGTTTTCTTATTCCTCTTATTAATGTTATTGTTGCAACTACCATAATTATGAAAGTTGATGTCATATCTTTTCATCATGAGTAGTGTTTGTTACCATTATTGTTATGATGGTCATATTAATAATGGTTATATTATACGATGTCTTAATTCTCTGATCTACTGATTGTAGGTTCACCCCAACACCTATGCTCTAGTTGTAAGCACGGAGAACATCACACTCAACTGGTACTGGGGTAACGATCGCTCCATGCTTCTATCGAACTGCCTCTTTCGCATGGGAGGCGCCGCCATTCTCCTTTCAAACAAGGGTTCCGATCGTCGTAGATCAAAGTACCAGCTTGTCCACACTGTCCGCACTCACAAGGGCGCTGATGACAGGAGCTACGGGTGTGTGTACCAGAGAGAGGACGATAAAGGCAAGGTCGGCGTCTCACTGTCGAAAGAGCTCATGGCGGTGGCAGGTGAAGCGCTCAAGGCCAACATCACGACCCTAGGCCCGCTTGTTCTTCCTGTATCAGAGCAACTCCTATTTTTTGTAACACTGATCGCGAGGAAGGTCCTCAAGATGAAAATCAAACCATACATTCCGGACTTCAAACTGGCGTTCGAGCACTTCTGCATCCATGCAGGTGGCAGAGCCGTGCTCGACGAGATAGAGAAGAACCTTGAGCTTTCCGACTGGCACATGGAGCCATCTAGGATGACTCTTTATAGGTTCGGGAACACTTCAAGCAGCTCACTGTGGTATGAGTTGGCATACACAGAGGCGAAGGGAAGAATCAGGAAAGGCGATAGGACTTGGCAGATTGCTTTTGGGTCTGGGTTTAAGTGCAACAGCACGGTATGGCGCGCATTAAGGACCATCAATCCTGCCGAGGAGAAGAATCCGTGGATGGATGAGATCGACAATTACCCTGTTGAAGTACCTAAAGTGACATCGCTAGCTTCTTGATCCCGTCTTAGGTTTTTATCGGGTTGAACCCTTCTCTTCTTCTGCATTCTTCTTGCGGTAGATATCTAGCTCTCAATCTCCCATCATAGAGCATTTACTTGGAAAGGAATTGTTGATTGTTGGTGTCAGTGAAGTTATCTTTGAAATCAGGTTGAAAACAAAAGAGTTTGACTCAGCATCTTTCAGCGCTTATGCTTGCTTGCATCAAATTTCAATTCTCAATCCAAATGGAGTATTCTGAACAGCATAAACTGATTTGTTCGACATTGTCATTCATTCAGCAAGGAAACATTGGTAGGCGATAGCCAAGTTGAGCTGATCTGGTACATACCAAGGGGAGTCGATAGTCCTCTTGACTCATCATAACGAATTCTGGTGTTCAATCTTTTAGTTTGTCAGCCGAGTTAGAATGTGCATAGCACAGAAATACAGATTCAGTTTGGCTAACTACACGTTGGATATTAAGAATGAGGGGCAAGCTTAACAAGTCGCAAAGCTTTACAGTATGGTCTCTAACAGATGATACAGGATAAGGGTATATCAAGAACTACATACAAATCGATCTTAGACTAAGACAAGTTTCCCACACAACGCTCACAAAGACCACTGACAACAAAGAATGCAAAACAACTATCAGAGAACTCTCTCTTACAAGTAGCTGCCGTATCCAAAGGAAAAACACAGATTTACTCTAACGATGCAAGTCAAACATGCAACAAGTTGCCGAAAACAATTGTCCAAGCTAAAGAACTCTGAAGAGAAAATCAACACATTAATATCTTAAGCTCTACAATCTAATATCATTAGTTTCACATAGAACAACCAGTAAGATCAGTTTGTAACAGCACAGCATGGCTCGAGTCACTGACCATATTCACAAGGCTTGGTGATTTGGCTTTGTAGTTGGTCCCTAAGCTTAATCATCTGGAGCTACAAGCTACATGCCCCAAACAGCTCGCGTCATTCCCAGTTTACTGCTGGGTCGAGAAGTCAACTCATACAAAATCCTCGCAAAAGAGTCGGACTGTTTACTTTCTGAAATCAGAACCTCAGCGAATGCATTCTCATAAGGCAAGAGGTGGACTCTGTTCTGGGGCTCTGAAACCAGGTTTTCCAATATCATGGCTGCTTTCCGACAAATATCGTGCACTGGATGAGGTGCCTTGACAATTTTCAACAATCGATCCACCGCCCTGAAAAATGTCCAATAAGGTATGCTATTTAATTGCTTCCAATCCTTCATGTTCAGTCCTTTAAATTAAATAGTTTTATCAACTATTCAACCAGATCATCAACCCCTAAGGTTAGCAACTGAAGCTTGTATCACCTCCTTCTACATCCAAACATTCATCATTTTCCTTTATCTATCATGAATATTTGGCCCGAAGAGACAAGTTGGGAAATTCAGGGGTCATTCACAGAAGGCCAAGAGTAAGTCCTCCCAACACTTCCCTAAAAACTACAATAGAGAATAATAATCAATGTTCCCCAAAGTTTCAGAGATCAACAACTTAAATATACCAACAAAAATCAGAGCTTTTTGTGAGGGAGTCGGCAAACAAGATTGCAGTTAGCACTTCTATGTAACAAGATACTAATAATACCATGGGCCTTCTACCATCTAAATAAATTATTTAGAGTTAATTCCCAAGTATGATATTATAGCAAGATGGACATTGATGTGATATCATGAGTTTGAATCCTGCAATCCCCATTTTCTGTGATAAAATTTGGATTTTTTGTATGCCACTAGGTATGCGGCAGGCTAGAAGCCTAGAACATTATCCATGTTTCACACTCGTAAAATGCATTCGTTGAGGAGCGTTAAGTTACTAACAATACCATGAGCATTCTAAGTTAGTTTTGACAACACTATTCTAAAAAGTACTAATTTTTTCCCCGGTCTTCCTCCAAGGATCCTCCCTTTCTTCTTCATTTACTTTGGGGGCAGTGTGAGCCAGAAAGTATTCTTACCATCTTTCACTTGCAAGCTTCAACCTGCAATCAGTATTGACTTCAGCAAGGTTATAAAGTGCTCCCACAGCTGCTGCTTGCGCATCAAGTGCTGGCAAGCTCAGCAAATCCACCAATCGCTTGTAGATCTGTGTTGGTCATTTGCTCATCAAATTAGTGCAAATAGTTAAAAGAGTTAGATTGGCAAAAATGTAAGTTGTGACGAATTGTACTTAACCTGAGGAGCAAATGAAAGAAGGAACGGTTCATTATCAGGGTTAATGACCATACGCCCGATTATTTCTGCAGCAGAACAATGCCAAACCTTCACGGACGACTCCAGCATGGCAATGATGGCTTGGACAGCACGTTTTTCCCTGTTTGGAGAAAATCTTCAGAACTGGTTTCTTAGACTTGAGGCGAAGCATCAGCAAAATGCACAGGCTCTTACGTGATGTTTATGAAGGAAGGCTTCGATGAGCTGAAAATCCGCAGATCCAACAAAGGAGCAAGATTTACCAGTATCTCCAGGACATTAGTGACGAGTTCTTCATCCTCTGCAGGAATTTGGGAAGAGGTTTAAAAGATATAAGCGTAGAAATTAGCAGAGGGAATGAACTCCTAACTTATATTAATATGAACAAAGATTCCGCTGTTTAAACTTGCATCAAACCCCTAGTCTGCTGCACGGAAAAAAGATAATTCAATGTTTCAGTAACTCACCGGCCTCTAATTCCTACTATATTTATATATTTATTTGCTTGTTCATAACTTGGAACAAGCAATAGCTGTCTTGGAGAAGTGTGCACGAAACAAGCAATAGCTATCAGCCTCTCACAACTAGTATATTTATTTATTTATTTTTGATAATTCTATATTTATTTATTTTGATGCTATGCTTTGGATTCAAATCATATTAAATTAACTTTTAATTAATCATAGCATCCAATTCACTCTAATTGCATTTTGGTCAAACACCTAATTGCATTTCTCCATTTAAACAAAATACAGCCAGTCCTCCTTTCAATTGGGGCTGGGGACGGGGGAAAGTAGAAAGCTATTGGTTCCTGAAAAAGGTACTATTCCTCAAGCAGTTCAAATAAAGCCAGCAATGCAATTAGCTATTTAGTGCATACAATGACTGATGATGGAAATGAAAAAGCATGTTATTGTTTAAAATAACTACGAAGTTTTGCAAGTTCATTGCACTCCACAGACCACATGAATTGATGATGGTAATGAAAGAGCATAACGTTACCTGTGCCGTGATCCTCAATGCATTGAAACACAGTTTCCACACAATGCCTATTCTGAGCCATAATGATCTCATTTTCACCCATGAATGAGAAATTCCGAACAATATTTGATGCAGCAACAGCACATTGTTGCTTCTCTGCACGGCCTTCTTCATCCAGATTGAAGAGACCATCTTCATCATACCACCAATCTTCAGGTCGATGCTTTGTTGCACCCTTTTGAGCCAAAGCATCTGTAACAGTTTCAGCACTGCACCAACATGAGTGGAGTTTCAGGCAATCAGGTTTGAACTCCAAATGAAGAACCCACAAAATAACTACTTCAGACGAAGTACAAAGAAAAATATATTCATTCAAGATGAGTAGAATAGTACGAAAGGAAGATGTACTTTGATTTGGAAGGATGTCCATTTAAGCTTAATGCCTCATATTCATTCCCAAATCCCGTCACGCCAGCATTAACACCTAAGATTCTCGCCCTTGGGGCCTTTGAAATATCTTTTGGCAGAGCAATATCACGCCAGTCATCGATCTGGTACAATAAACCATGTGATTAAATGTTTTGATTTCTAGTGCTAAAAAACCCCAGTATATATTAAGGGTCAGGGTAGACTTCTTCAAAGCACACAAGAAAAAGATACTTACAACTTGAAGAAGAGCGTCAAGTAATCCAGGAACTTTAGCCAGAGGAGTTGCATCTTTCCGCACCTCATCCTTTTCTTTGAATGACAGAAGATTAAGTGCATTCAGTGCCCATGTCAGCTCACTCTTTAAACCACTGTGGAGAGCCAACACTATTCTCTTGTGATTTTGATCTGGTACGGATGCAACACGGCTTAATCCACGTTCGTAGCAGGGTAGAAGCGTAAGTAATTATTACTCAATCTCAAGATGCAAGGAATAAGCAAGAGTAACAAGTAGATGAGAATGACTTTTACCATCTAAAATGACTACATGATACTACAATAAAAAAAATTTAGAGTGTCAACTACGATTGTTCCAGATATTTTGACAGCAATACTTGAAGATAATGTCTGTCGTCGTCAAAATACAAGAACGGGAGAATTTACAATAGAATATAACATGATGCTCAAAATTTCCTCTGAAACCAAACTAATTCAAGAATTCAAACCAAATAAACAACATAGACGATTCATTTTAGCAACAAGAATGAGTCCACGTGATATCCAGTGCCCAATTTTCTCTGAAAGAAAATATCTACTAGAAAAGCAAATATACAAAAAAAAGCTAGGGTTCAGATGAGGCTGACCAGCGAATGCACTGTGGACCTGAAGCGTGGGGCCCAACAGCGACGCAGGAGCAGCCGCCTCAGCCGAAGCTGCTGCTGCGGCTGCGGCGGCGGCGGAGCTGTTCGTGCCGCTACCGAGTGGGCGGCCGCGTTTCGGAGCCGGAGCTCCGGCGTCGGACGCCGCTGATTTCCCTTGCTCCCTCTTTTGCATCTCCGAAGAAGACTCCTGTCTAATTTGGAGGCGTATTTCGGAATTTTGTTAGATGAAAGTGACGCAATAAAGGGGGAAAAAAATGGAGAAGAATAGAATGGTGCTCTTTTGTTTGAAATGGGATCATCGCTCTCCAATATATGGGTCATTGGATTGAAAAGGTCGCAGTTTAGATTTATTCAGTGATTTAAATATGGATGAATTATTGAAAAGTTTTAAATATAAATTTTTCATAATTTATGTATATAAAATTATAATTCACGAAACATGATATATAATTTACAAATTTAAATAGGAACAAAAATATAAGAAAAACTTACATTTGAAATTTTGCTCAATTTGTTTTTCAAATATTGTTTTTGTTATTTGATCGAATTTTTTTATGGATATAAATTTTAAAAATATTATTTTTATTAAAAAAATATAGATTTTATTTTTAAAGATTGATATTTCTATAATAAAGTTAATTTTTTTCAGATTTTTAAATGAGAAAAAAAAAACCCATATGATGGATTATGGGGAGGATCGACTCCCTTTTGTTTGGGGGGAGGACTATCCAAATCGAGACAAAATTTTATGGGTTGCATTAGGAGTTTTGTTGCAGTTCGTAGATAGGGAGTCTTTATCAATCATATACTCCCTCCTGTTCATAATAAAAATAATAGAATAAATGAAATAAAAATTTATGTGTATATTAAATTTTATAAGTAATGTTATTTATATCTTTTTGATTATGAGAGAGAGAGAGGAGTGAGAAAAAGAGAAAAAAAATAATGATGAGTTAATATGGTATAAAGTAAAAATTAACAGTATTTTGATATTTTTATAGAAAAAAATTTAAATATGAAAGTATTGTAATTTTTCTGAGATATTAAAACTAAACAAGTGTTGTATTTTTTATCGGACGAATGGAGTACTATTCTGTAATTTTTTACTTGGGGTTTTTTCAAATTAGTAGTTGAAATAAATTATCAAAAAAATAATAAAGAGGGTTTGATTTTTTTTAAAAAAAAAACTGTATTCAAGTCAATAAATACTATTTTCACAAAAATTGATACCATCATATATCCAAAAAAAAAAAAGGTTGATACCATCAACTTGAACCTTAAAATTAATGGTTATGATATTAAACTAAGAAATTGCATTCATAATAATAAAAACTTCCCCTCTATCCTTTTCAATAACATTTAAATATACAAATTCTTTTAAAAAAAATTGAATATACAAAAAGCAGGGTTTCAATGAACTATTAAAGTTAATTAACAATTAATAATTATCAATTATCAATTATCAATTTAAACCAGTATCAGTTTGTCGGGGTTTTGGTTTGGGCCTTTATTTGAAAAAGGTTTTGCACACCTCTAAGAAAGGTTCGCATTAATTCAGACGAGGGTTTAAGTTGTTTTTCCCAAATAATTTTGGTTAAGTCTTCGCATCAGAATCTCTACCTCAAAAACTTTATTTTCATTCTGTTTTCATTTCTTTTAACATGAATAACTACCTCTTAATTCATCGCTAATTCTCTTATAAAAACAAGACAAACAGAACGCCACGAATAAGCCTAGTGCTGTAATAATTTCAACTTTTAGGCCTCCTCTTCTTCATGCATGTTCTGTCCTTTGTCCATTGTTGGTTTGCAGCACCTTACGAGCAAGATCCATAAGATTGAGGATTCCTCCTTGAAATGACGACAACTTCTTTCTATCAACAGTTTATAGATTAGGTTGGCTACGAACATTCTTTTCCTCCTTGCTAAATCTGTTTTCCTGTTGAAACTTTGAGGCACCAAGTAATTCATTGATCCCTTGAGGGATTTCTAGACGCTCACATGGCATAATGCACACGCGTTATGATCAATAGTTTTCATCTGGGATAGTCTCATTTACATCCTCAGCCTGTCCAATACTGCCAACCACATGATAAAGCCATGATGTGGAAAAACATCCAAATACCTGCATAATCTCAATCTAAAAACCTTTCATTACAAGAAAAATGCTTATATGTGACGGACGAAAATGATTGCTTTGCAAAGCCGTCAAGAGATAATGCATAATTGTGATGGAAAAGTGACACCGTCATCAAAATCGTACTTTTCTGTGATGGAAGAAAAAGCAATCATCAAAAATAATTTGTGATGGATGATACCATTATATATGTCTGTTTTTTGGAAGTTAAGAAATTTTTTATCATCAAAATAAAAATTTATTTTGTGATCACTTTTACTGTCACAAAAGACATGTATTGGTGATGATTTTCAGTTTTCGTCACATAATTCTATTTATAAATATATTATTTTTATAATTATGTTTTTTAATATTAATATATAAATCATTTCAAAATATTCTATATGATATAAGAATCGTTAAAAGCCGATTTATGATTTGAAAATTATGATGCAATCAAATTTCATAAATCAAATCATAAAAAATATTTTGATAAGAGAATTAAGTCAAAAATTCCAACATGACTCAATGATTTTCAATGAATTTATACTTGAGAGGACGTGGGTTCAAATCCCACCATGCGTAAATATATTAATTTAATAGGCCATCGAGGTTCGTCACTTTCTTTTTTGACAACTCTTTTGTTATCATCAAACAATTTTAGTGATAGCTTTGCATAAGTGATGACTTTGGCCATCACACAATATTTACATCATTTATGATGGTTTATGCCGCAACGTAAGGATTCTGTGATGGAAAAATCGTCGTGAAAATCCTCTTGTGACAAGCTTATACATGATGACAAAAGCAGTCATCAAAACCTTTTATGACGACTTTAGTATATTTAGTAAAGGCTTTCAACTATCACATATGAACAGTTTTCTAATAGTGTTTGGTGAGTCACCAACCAGCCTACAATAAACATTTTTAACAGAATAAACACCTTTGACATCAAGTTTCGAAACAAGCATGCAATTACATACATTAAGTTGATCAATTCACTACAAAATAAACAGATTTCTTCGATCGAATTTTTCGATCGCTAAACAGCTATTTCGCTCATTAAGTAATGATTGCGATCAAATTTTGATCACGAAAAGACTCATCGCTAATTATATTAGCGACCATTTCTGTCGCAACTTAGCGATCGTTTATATTTGGTTCGTTAATTCTACGACCGAAAAGAAAACAGTGGCAAAGCTTATTAGCGACCGAAACAATCGTTAAATCTCATTCCTGAAATGGACTTTTTCAGTGCGCTTATCGACCGTTTCGGTTGCTACCAAGCTTATTCCGGGTACATAAAACCTGTTTTGCTAAAACTTCTGACGCAATAGAAAATTTGACCCAAACTATGTCCAAATCACTTCAAACCCATCCATTCAACCTCTCACATCTACAATCCAACACCAACACATCGAAGTACACAAAACCAATATGACAAAAAACACAAAAATGACATCAAATAATCATTATAATATAAAAATCATATATGAAATCAAAACCTGTCAGAAACCTACGTCAAACTAGAAAAATCATACACATCTATATACGCCTACAAACCATAGATATGCTCTGGAGGACATAGAGGTGACATTGACGATGGATCATGAAAATCATCCGGACAACGATCAAAAGCTTCTCTCCCGCGCTGTGACATCATCTGGGCCCTCCTCTCCATCTCGGCCTTCAGAGTTGTCACCTGCTCCTTCAACGTAAGCATCTCGTAACGGTCGATAGATGTTGGTACTCTACTGACCGATGATCACACCTCCTTGGGATAATACAACGAGGAAGCCGATTCGAGATCATAAACATACCCCTTTTTGCATCCGGCTGCGTCGAGGTACGCCTGACTGGTGAAGGTGAGCTCTTGCTCCGAAGTAAGCAGAGTCCTCGGCTCCCACGTGTCCAAAAACTCATCCACAAGCACAGCGCGACGAGCTCTGTACTCCACCTATATATAACAAAAAAAAAAAAAAAAATAACTACAAAAATTATTTATAATAAAAAAATAATCATAAATGAAATGTAAAGAATTTTAACTTAAAGCCATTCTCTTATCCCTGTCATCACAGAGATCTATCTCCTCACCCGATGTCGGCACAATATCTTTCTTCTTGTGCGTGTACTCGAACACTTCTGCCTCATCAGACATCCTCTTCAGCGTCTCACCCTAGGTTAGAAATTTTATTTTTACCAAGCACATTAGACAACAAAAAAAATAGATAAAACTTTAATAAAAATCTAATGACTTAGCATTAGTTGTCCAAAACATGATCAGAATAGTTGAAGAGTTGATGTTGAACAACAAAGTGTATGAATTTGTCGACATTTTCAGCATACTTCTCACTAAAAAATTCATCGACTAGCCGTTAATATATGCAAGATCTATCATACGTCATGATATATCCGAATCCATCACTCCGTCCACAAACAAGTTCAACATTTAGCTATCGAAATTTTAACCTTTTGTCAGATAATTTTGATTTCATACATCCAAAATTCAAAAATTAATACGGGCTTTGATTTTTTATCCCACAAATTCTTTAACTTCCCTATTTTTTATTCTTCCCACTATTTTTGATAACTTTACTATTTTTTTCGCACTAATTAATCCATACAACCGAAATCACTATTAGATTTGATTTCATACACCCAAAGTTCTTAATTTTTTTTTAGGTATTAACTTTATTATTTTTTAACTAACAAATAACGATATTTTTTTCATAATTAATCTGGGCTTTAATTTTTTTATCCCATTAATTTTTCAAAACCCTAAACCAATTCATAAATTAATCCAAACCATCGTCATCCTCACCATCCTCAAACAATCGCCCCAAACCATCACTACTCCACCAACTACATCATCCTCAAACAATAATCTAACTCAATCAAACCATTTACAAAGGTCACAACCAACCATCGTCTAAACCAACTATCACTCACACCAACCAAATTTATCACACAAATTCATCAACAAACACAACAATCAATGTAAATCGTAGGTTAACTAACCAAATTTAAATCAATTTAAAGATTAGGTTAAAAAAATTATACACTTGCGGATTTATGCGTGAGCTTGCGCAATGGTTGCAGGATGGAACCACTCTCCATCGTCGGAGTTCGCCGGAACTCTTCTCGTAGGATTTCGGGCCGATGGGGATGTGCAACGATGGTGGGATGTGAGGCGGTGGCTAATAGCATGGCGATGGCAGATGTGTGCGACGGTGGGATATGCGACGAGGGAGGTGAGGACAGTAGGGACGTCGAAGGAAGTGATGATCGTCGGTGGTGGCGGTGGCAAGTGGATCGTCGGCAGTGGTCGTCGGTGGTGGTTTTGGGGGAAATCGAAACGATGAGGGAAAAGTGAACGAGAGCAGGTCTCGTTTTGTTATATAATACAACTTAGCTACCGAATCGATGGTTAACTATTATTTACGACCGTTTCGATTGCTAGTTTTGCGACCAATTTGAAATTGAGTCGCTAAAGTTTTTGCGACCAAGATTTTAAAATGGTCTCAAAAAGACTATTTTTTTATAGTGATTAGACTATCTCAAGTCCTCATAATGTCTTTCTAGATCCATGAACATCCTTGAGAACACTTCACGGAGCAACTCTTCAAATAATAAACATGGATCCATTTAATCCATAGTTTTTATTTATTTCGAGTAATATCTCACACCAGCTTAAAATGCAAGGAAAGCTTCCACTCACTAAATTGCATAAAGCCTAGACCATCTTTCTTTAAAGATTTACACACATCACTCCATGCTACGTACATGAGCTTTTCTTCTATTCAAAGTAAAAGCACGGTATAAAATGACTCAACAAATGGCTTTCATTTTTCTCCATTGTAGCAGCTGGAATAAGAATAATTTGGCACAGTTCAAGATTGGCTCGAGATATTATCCAGATTTAGATATTTTATGATAAGTTTAATACTAATGTAATATCTTTAGAATATATCTTTAATCAGATATCTTTAAGCTAAGAATTCTCTATAAATAAAAACTTATTCGTAGAGGTTTTTGTAGATCTGCGGATCATTCTTTCTTCTAGAGTTTGACCATTTACCTTTTTCTTTCTCCCATTTACTCTGGTGCTTTTTCACCATATCAAGAATACCATGTTCTAGTTCTATTATATATATTGAAAATATACGACTGATTTTAAATCAGTCCGATAAACTCGTATATATATATATACTTATGTTTAGTATCAAATTCTCTTTTTTTTTTTAGTGTCAATAGATTTGAAGAGGATATCATCTTCAACTAAATTATTAGTGCTCATTCATCAGATTAAGAATATCATGTTCTACTTCTATTATATTTATATTCAGTAACAGTTTTTTTTTTTCCTTCTTTTGTGTCCATAGATTTGGTCCGATTGAAGAGAATATCATCTTTAGTGACCATTTTACTTTTTCTTCCCTTTCCCATTTACTCTAATGTTCTTTCACCCGATTAGAAATATCTTTTTCTCTCTATTATACCCATATTTATAAGTATTATATTCTCTCTTTTCTATTGTCCATAGGTGTGGAGAGGATATCATTTTTAGTGACCATTTTTCTTTTTCTTTTTTTCTTCTATCTACTCTAGTGTTCTTTCACTAAATTAGAAAGATCTTTTTTCCGCTATTATACATATAATCATTATCAAATTCTCTTTTGTTTGGTGTCCATAGGTTTGGAGAGGATATATTCTTCAACTAAATTATTAGTGTTTAAGAATCATGTTCTAGTTCTATTATACTTATATTCAGTATCAGATTCTCTCTTCTTTAATAACCACATGTTTGAAGAATATCATCCTTAATTAAGGGGGAAATAGCATAAGTACACCTCCAACCATCCAACCTTGACACATTATTAGCACTTTTAAGATCAAGTTCAATCATTAGCTAAAAGTGATGCGATTGTTATAATTTGATACCAAATAGAAAAAGTGAAACTTCAATCATTAGTTATATGTGATGCTAAAATAAAACTATGTCAAACTTGGTTCAAAATTTGAAACCAAATTTGAATGTAACCATCTTTTTCATGTCATCTTTTTATTTAAAAGTCACTTGAAACCATGTGATTCTATTTTAGAACCAAGTATTGAAACAAGGCATATAACCCATCCGATAAGGTCATCTAAGACAATTTATAATAGAGCATTGGAGCAAAAGCATATAACCCATCTAAAATGAAGCTCCAATCATTAACATATAACCTATTTGATAGAAAGGTCATATACTTATCTTAAAACTTGATAAGATCATCTATCGCGATACAAGGGATTACATGTCATTTCCCCGATATTCTTTGGAAACGTAGGAGCATAGTTAGTAAAAAAAAAAAAAAAATTGACAAAAATACATTGATTAACTTTGATGAAATGTCCATAGGAGCATAGCATAAACGTAAGTCACGTCGTCCAACTTATATCGACACGTGCGTTATGCCGCTAAGCACCCACTCGATCCAAAACAAGGCCAAACAACCCGAACGGGACTTAGATATAGAAGATAAGAAAATCAACTAAATAATTACATTACATAATTACAACAATGATAATTAAGTTTACACGTTCGTTTCCAGTAGCTTCCAATAAGACAAATGCTATCAATTTAGTTACAAACAATCCCAAATAAACATGTACTCGTACACTCTATCCAAAAATAGTGAAACAGACTATGTGCATGCAATCTCGCTCTACAACGCTCCAATCTCAACTCTGTCCAAACCTGAAAATGAAACACACGATCCGTGAGCAAAAAAACTCAGTAACGTAAAGTGATGTATTTCATTCCCAGGAAATTCTTCCGCGACTATGGCGAATCCGAGAAAACTCTTGAAGAAACCTCTAAAGGGAAGAAAGTCAAAGAAAATATATATACTCATATTATACAAACAATAATGTTATATCCTTTTTTCGTATCTTTATTTGTTATTATTGTTAACCAACGATACAGGGACAAAACCACAAAAGGTTAACTCAGAGGGTTACGACCAACTCTGACATACTCAAAGCAACTCGAGGGATATGACCAACTCTGAGAAACTCAACCAACTCAGATTACAAAAACTGGATGTCAATCGTCAATCGGACAAATCTACCCGGAATCATATTCTAGTCCACATCTCTAATGCGTTCACAATCGTCAATGAGGTTGCGGCCGACTACCATCATTGGGAGGGTCTCTCTGCAGAGAGTTACCCGTGGCACCAACCACAAACGACCTCAATGCCGCCGCAGGCATGCTCAAAGAGGGAAGTACGCGCTGCCCCCTCCCTACCCTGTATTCTACTTGCCCATCACGAAGACTCAAAGAATATTATTCTAGAGTCCAACGACTCACAAACGTCAACAAGACTAAGCAAAACAACCGATGATTCCAATGAATTCAAAAAGGGACGCTCAAGCTCAACCTGCATAACAAGAGACTGGAATACCCGACAATAGTCACAGAAACTTAAGAAGGGACGCTATGCTCAACCTTCACAACAACCAAGCTTCCAAAGCAAATGATCAATGATCCTACGGATCGAAGAAGGGACGCACTGTGCTCGACCTTCACAGCTCAAGGATACTTTATGTATTATATCGTTCGCTTCACATTTGTTCACATCTTTTAGATAATGCAACCAAACTCTACATTATCGTGACCTTTTTATTTAAACATTACAAGGGTCGTTTTCATTTAATTTTTGAAAGGGTGTATATACGTTATAATGGTGTTTATTCTAACCCATGCGAATCTCAATACACCATATCACACATCACATGAAAAACATCCATACTCGATCCCGATCCTTGCGTCGAGGCACAATATATATAATCCCAAGCCATTAACATTTTCATACGTCACCACGACATGAGGTCATGCGCACGCACACATATGCACAGCGCAAACCTCAATATACTCCTGCGTACATAACATGGATCGATCCTTAACACTTACATCCAATCCATGCCCTCAAACCTAAGACATACACACCTATGTCCTGTGCAACACATCACCATAACACATATAACACACACAACCTTCACCCTAAGCACGAACACTGTCACATACAGCCATCAACCATCATCAATGCTTAACATATATCCTACCCAATAACTCTATACCCCTTTCATCACACATACTGCCATCACACTAAGCACACCTCACCAACACATTCACACACATAATAGCCAACTCTCCGATGCACACATACACCACAACGTACACACACAATACAAACATAATACATAATGTTGTGCTTAACACCATCACCTATTCACTTCATCAACTTCAAAACCCACGTAGCCATGCCATGACCGCGACAAACACCCACAACCTCGACACACACAGCATCAACACATACACATCCCCTCACAAACCCGCAGCTATCGCCCTACGCACACCATGCACACATTCACAACAACCAAGTCGCACACACACATCGGGTCGAGACTAGGTTACCTTGTTGCGTTTATCAAACCCTAGCACGCTAGAGGGAAAGATCCGATGAACATCTTCGTCTAGACACTGTCCTGTTCCTTGTTGCCCTTCCCGACGTCGCTGTTGCCTGTGGCTTTCTCCACGCTGTCCCGTTATTGTCCTTCGTTCTCGACGACAGGAATCCCCTTCCAGCAACTGTAATGGCGAGGGCGGCCGTTTCACGAAGCTTTCATGGCAGTTTCGTGATATTTTTGAGTGAAAGGTTTAAGCTTGGAGCGGAAAGTGTTACGGATTAAGATGGTGATGTTGATGAAAATGAGACGATATTGATAGTGGTGAGATGAGACGATGAGATTGTTGATGAGTTTGGTTTGGTTTTGGTGTTTGGTTTCAATGAAGGTCAGGGAAAAGGATGGAGAGAAATAAAGAGAATGATAAGAGTGATGGTGATGTAAGGGAACGATGAAAATAATATAGTAAGAACGGATTTCGGTTGATGGTATGTGTGTGGGAGAATGTGGGAGTTCAAACAAATATCTCATTTACTTACGTAATGTGTCTCATCGAGTCTTTTATGTTTTCGAATTTCATAATATTTGTTCGTAGATAATTTATCTTTGTTGATGTAATTATTTTAAGAATAATAATATCATATCTCATGTAATGATTTATTATTTATGAAATTAAAATTATTAACTCTAACGTATAATATTTATAACATTATAATATTTTTCATTCATAATATTCATTTACTAATTCATTTAATACCTATTATTCATATATTTTAAATATCGAAAATTTTGGATATTATAATTAACTAAGCGCAGGAGACCGAGGTTGTAATCCACGTTACCGCCAAAACAGTTTTCAACTTCCAAGAACTTTCAACCAAAAATCGAATTGGCGCTAGCAAATTTCTTCGATTGCGAAATCCTCCAAATTTCGAAAACAAATTGTCCCGCTCATCCCTGAGAGACCATTCCTCCTCCAACTTCACATCTCACTTCCACTTTTGACCCAATCTCTCCAATTGCCCTTCCAATTTTCTTCGAAATTCCAAAACCCTAGTCGACAAATCCACCCTTTCTCACCATGGAATTCGACGATGATTACGATTCCCTCATCCCGGAGGAGAAATCGCCATCCCCAAACCGTGGATCGAAGCTTAAGCGCTTGAAGAAGGGAACAGGATCTAAGAAATCGGAAACCCTACAAGATTTCACAGATGCCGATGATGAACCGCTTTCAGGAGAAAACGAGTCGGATTCAATTGACAGTTTGTTAAGGGAAGAAGGAGGAGAGTGCCGCATGGCGGTGAAAAGGGTGTTAGGGTTTGATGATTTAGGAGAAGATTCAGCGTTGGGGTTTGATGATGAGTTAGAAGAGAAGAAGAAGGAGAAGAAGAAGGTGAAGAAGAAGGGACTTATGGATTTCAGCGAGGTGGACAAGCTGCTCTTGGGATCTCCGGCTTCCTCGGGATTTGGGGGTTGTAGTGAAGAGGGTGAGAACAAAAATGATTCGATTGATAGTTCGTTAGCGGATGAGAAAAAAGGTCGTAAGATGACAAGTGAGCCAGGTTTTGATAGTGGAGGTGAAGGGTTTGATGAGATCAGGGATGAGATATTATCAGGTGATGGAGGAGGAGGAGTGTATTCGGAATTGGGTTTGGTGGATGGAAAGAAAAGGTGTAATGTCGAGGAGTTCAATGATGAGTTGGAAGAAGATGCGTTGAGGAAGACAAAGAAGAGAGCTAAGGATGCAGATGTGATTGCCAAAATATCAAAAAGGAAGGAGAAAAAGGTAGACTAAAGCTAGAGTCGAGGCTTCCTTTTTGCCCATTCCCTTGATTTTGAGTCTTGACTGTGTTACGGTGAAAAATGTGCAGGAGATGACTGATCACTTTGTTGAATATCAGAGATCGATGAGAGGTATGACGTTATTTGTTTAGATTGATTCTCTTTGTTGAATGAACAGATAGTTCATAATTTGACACTGTTTGATCCATTCATGTTGTGTTTGGCAGAAAGGAGAGATGTAAGCTTCAAACCTGTACCCCTTGCTCGGAAACCAATCTCAACGCTCCTTGAAAAGATAAGGATGAGGAAACAGGAAGTCTCAAACAGGTTAGACTCAACTTAACTACTCTTCTGAAGTTTTTCATGTTTGATAATTATTGTATTTGTCTTTATCTTCCTTGCCTTCTTTGTTTTCTGCTTCTTGCTTGCTAGTAGTAAAAGGCAGAATGATCGCTTAAGGGAGCTTACAGCAGATGATACTTCCGATGATATCCAGTCTGTTGCAATACAGGATAAGAAATGCCAAGATTCAGGATTAAGGGATCTGATGGCTCAACTACATCCTGAAGAAGTTAACTTGGTTGACTCCCCTGTTGATCCATCAGTTCAGATGCTTCATGCTAACCATCCGCATTCTTATTCTCAGCTGGTAAGAGAAGATGATATGTAGTCCACTGCTTTCTTTGGAGCAATTTTGCTCAAGGATGTCAACTCTGTCTCCTTGGCTCCCCAGCTTGCACATCATTGAGCTTTATATGTGTTCTCCCATCTACCCTATTGAGTTTTTTGTGCTCACTACGGAGTGTAACGTAATGCTTGCATGAAAGTTGTTATATTAGATATTAAGATATGCAAGTGAGAAGGTGCTTGTTTTTAAAGCCAAGGAACAAGAATTGTTGTGGTTCATTACTTGTCCATGCTCAGCGCACTGACATGTTGGCATGCATTGTATATTCTGTTACAGCAGTCTATGTGAACATTACAGAGTTTTTTCTTTCTTGTTTCCCCTTGTGTTGTTCACTAACCTTTAGCAAAGGTGGGCTTAACTGGCATTCATATGACTTAAATGGAGGGTTTGATTCATGATTGCTTAACATTTGTTGCAGCTTTCCAGTGAGAAACCCAGAGATGCATTTCGAGCACCAGTTAGTGACACTCAGGTGGTTTCCTTTTGCCTGGACTAGAAAGCAGGATCTCTTTCATTGAAGTGAGTCAATTGCACTTGAATGGCACATGTTTTCTTTGGCTACTCACGGTATGTCCTTTTGTTTCTTCTTTGCAGGACCTGTTCAATGATTCACCAACTGAGGAGACCCAAGATAAGAAATCAAGCGTAGGGAGTGGTGAAGCAATGGAAGAAGATTTGACACCCTCGCTACTAGCAGTAGACTTAAAGCTTGATTCTGCACTTCCTGATGAAGAGTACGTTTCTGTTGTACATACTCTTCTTACAGCTTGAAGGATGGCTTATTATAATCAAAAAATAAAAATGAATTTTTATTTTGACACACCAAGCGGTTTCTTGCTCGACTCGTGATAGTTTTTTTCTTTCTATCTTTCTTCTGATGAACAAAGCTCTTCCAGACGAGATTAGCTTATACGCTTATTTCATGATCGATTATTGAAGTGGAAGTGTTTTTTACTTTGTTTCAGCCGTTGCTCTTCAGATGAAGAGGGGTTAAACAAAGAGTTCAGTGATCTGTTAAAGTCACATCCAAGTGGTGATCCTGTTAGAGAATTCCTTGATGAAGAAGCAGAAGAAGAAAATGATAGTGATGATGACCCAATGCGCTTTGAGGACGAAGAGGATGATGATGACGTTGATGCTCATGAGTTGGATGATATTGTCACAGCTGATTATAATGAACAATTAGGTGACCATGAAAAACGGAATGAACTTCATCAAATGTGGCTTCAGCAACACGATGAAGTTGGAACTATAAAGCTTATGCAGAAATTACTACACAGCTCAATCCAGAAGGAAGCATTATTGTCTGAGGAGGATGAAAATGGGGAAAAGAAAACTGATTCTCCAGTTGATGAATCAGAAGATGAAGATCCCATACCCACTGTCAAGCGCATGAGCAGCAAACTCCTACAAAAGTTGATCCCGCAGATGTATACTGATAAAGATGATGAATACGTATCATCTGATGATGAGGAAACAGAGAAAATGCTCCATAAGCAACGTCTTATTGAGAACCTTGATCAGGTAAGAACTATCAATTCCAAGTTAATTCATGCCTTGCCTGGTGATTCCTGCTGATTTTGTATACCTAGTTTTATTCGCTGTCATGGGCAAGCTATTTTCAAAAGAAGGGCTAGGATCATGAAGCAATCTTATTTATGAACCTTGATCAGGAACATGAAGTGAAAGACAGTTTTCTTTCACTATCAGAGTGTGAAACGTCTAGAGAAGTTTTTGGAAGGATAAAGAAGCTGGGCGTGTTGCCTGATGCTAAGAAGAAAGCAAGCACATGTAAAGTGGATTCTATTGCTCACACTTCATAATACACACATGCTTGTGTAATCTTTGATCTCACAGTTATCTTTCTTTGCAGCCTTTTTTGATACATTGCTCGCAAAAGGAGGATGTGGAGACTCTGTAAAGGTAGGTTTTCCAATCTTGCCTTTCCTATGGAACTGGTCATTTGTCTTCCTCATTGATGTAGACCAATGATACCTATTGCCGATCGAGCCATCATCCTGGTTTATCCTAGGTTGTTTATCCTGCACATACATTTCCTTTTAACATTTATGTCAGGTGCTATTGTTGCTAATGATTACAGCATTCCTTTCGTTCCCGAGCATCAAAGAATTCGGTATCATCAATCAATAAACATCGTTCAAGTTCTGCTAGATCATACATATTTGGACGAGATGATAGCAGCAGTAGAAGTTCAGCTGCAGAGTCTGTGGAAACATCAGATGTAAGTTAACTGTGATTTTGTAATCTTAAACCTTTGCAAATCATGCATATGATTATGGGTTCAAATCCACTCTTAAATAGGAGATTCACTTCAATTCATTCAAAAAAAAATTCCCTAGGCTCTTAATTAGTCCTAGAAGACATGTTTTCCTTTTCTTCAAGTAGCTTCATTTTTTTTCCTAACTCAACTTGTTCCTTCGGAAATGCAGAATCATGAGCACAAGTCAAAACGGAATTTCCCAGCTAAATTTACAAGCTCACAAGCGACTCTGAGCTCCCAGAGGACCCAGATAGCCTCATCCCAAACTACTGCTAGGAGTTCGCTCTTTGAAATATTAAGGGGCTCTTCGATAAAAACTCGCTGTTGTACAAGCAATAACACAATCAGTTGTGATGCTGCATTTGCTGCATTCAAGTCAGTCAGGGGTTCGGTGAAGCTACAGGGAAAATCATAGCTAAGCGATCAGTAGTAATCCAAATAATTGTGTTATAATTGCCAACACTTACGCTGCTGTATGTTCTAGTAAAAATGCCTGTACGCATGATGGTTCATAGTGTAATGTATTTGTCAACGGTTGGACATACTCAGGAAGATTTTGCATATGTAATTCTACAAGTGGAGTTATTAAATGGAATTATCTTAATGATAAATGACTTATCTCAAAATAAAGATAAGATTTATATATTTTATTTCATATCACAGGGATGTTTTTCTCACATCCTATATTTGAATATAGGTATGTTCTTTTTCTTTTCTTTGATTGTGCAATGTGTTTATTGCAAGGAAGGTCAAATTTTGACGCGCAGATGCTTAGATGTGCAGATATTTTTAGTAACCCATGTCCGTGCTTTTCAATCACTCTCTAATTCTAATCTCCCCTGACCGGCTCAATTACATAAGTAGAAAATTTTAAACTCTGTTTGGTGACGACGACCCCAGCTGTACCACGTCATCGAATTCCTGGATCTCTGACCTTAATATCATGACCCAACAGGAAACCTTGAAGAACGGACATAGGATCAAACTAGGACAAGAATAAATCATGCCAGGCACGGTGCCTTCGTAAAATGGTGTTCTTGTTGACAGAGTAGACAGAGTATATGCTTCTCATTATAAGAGGTGCCTTCCTCAAACTAGGACAAGCCCATTTTCAGAAGTGCGAAGCATCTGAGTAGAACCAAGCACAAGCCTCAGTTCAGGAAACTCTTGCTGACAGAGTATATGCTTCAGAGCATTCCGGGCTTTTTAGAGGGAAGAATGATCCATCATCAACGGCTCAAGAGTAATGGAAACTCTCACAGGAAGCATCCGCTTTGATATATCCTCTGGCTCAAGAACTCAAGATGACCGATCCAAACAAACACTGTATCATAATTCATCTGTGCAATACATTTCTCAAAGGACTCAAGACAAGCAATCCAACGAGTTCATAGTTGAAAAAACCTAATAAATTCAGCTCTACCTTCACACACCGCAAATTTCATTAAGACCAAAATCCAGCACACATATACAACTGATCAAAATTCAGCACAAATAAGACCACTACCTAGTTGCATCAGCTCATCAACTAAGACAAGTACCCCGTGGCACTAAACATACTTCAATAAGACGGTATTACAAACCTGATCAACCACCAACTCATCAACACTTAAGTCCTCATTCCTGAATATACTTCAATTCCGCTCATTCATCTTATAGAACATGGCAGCTATTATGCTTCTTCAATAAAGGGAGTGTTCCCTATATAACCTTGCAAAACCATCTCCACCATTGCTCCCACTGATAAACTCGATTCAACAAGAGCAGACTTCTCTTTGGCACATCCCATCCCCTCACGTATAAGCATTTTTAAAAAAAAGATGAGACTCGCTGCTCCCGGTACAAGCACACATCTATCCTCATTCAAAACACATCTTCCACGCAAACAGGTTTTGGCAACAGCAGACATATAAAGAAAGGATTGAGCCATGTTCAATAACACTAGCATTCAAACTGCGAAAATCAAATAACATTTCAATTTGATCAAAATACTGCCCCTCCATAGGCATTCAGTCACATAACAAAACCAAACAGACTCGGCATTCGAACTATCATAAAGAGAGTCATCCCGTCTTTAACCTCACCAAACCATCACCATATAAACAAAATTTCATCCAAACTACAAAAATTAATAGATACGGCATTCGATCAAAATACTCACCCTCCATAGGATTTAAGTAAGAGCACATAACCAAGTGGATAACGAAAATGCACATTACACCATAAGAAACAAACACAAACAAGTCGAGTCCAGACAAGTCAATCTACTTCTTCTTGTTGATCAAATTATCAGGAACGAACTTGAGCATCGTCTTCCCGTGCTTCGACTTCCTAATCCTCTGCAACGTCTTCGGATTCGTCACGACCTGCAGCTTCGTCCCTGACCTCAACACATTCTCCTCCTTCCTCTTCTCCCGCTCCTCCCTCTTCCTCCTCTTCTCAACCTTATTCCTCCGAATCTCCTCCTTCAGCTCCTCCTTCCTCTCCTTGAACGCCCGCTTCACCTCCCTCTCCTTCTTCCTCTCCTCATACGAATCCTTCTTCCTATTCAAACTCTTCGCCCTCGCCGACGCCCTCGTCCTCGGCTCCTTCCAGTTCCGTCCCGACACTTTCCCCGCGATAACGCCGTCGTAGGTCGGTCTACCATATGCGGGTTTGTTCGGATCGAGGGACGAGGATACTGCGGCTCGCTTTGGGGGATGGGCGTCGATATCCATGGAGGGATCGGTGAGGGAGTTGTTGTTTTGTATGTGGTCGGATTCACGGGAGCGCTTTCGCTTGTAGGTTTTGCCTCCGAACCCTTCGTCCAAGCGACGGAGGTCGATGGTGCAAGCCATGGCGGTGGGTTTGGGGAGAAGGAGAGTGGGGATGGAAGAAGGCGGCGGATGGATTTAGAGAACCAACCCTAGTCTTTTTGAATATTTTTATTGTTTTTGTTGAATATTCAAATAATAAATAAAAACATTTTTTTACATAATATTATTTTTATTAAAAAATTTATATTATATATCATCAACTCAATCATTCTTCTTCTTTTTTTTTTATCTCACCTATTCACAAAATCAAATATGTCATTCTTTATTTATTCATCACACACACAAACTATCGTGTCGGATCAAACCGTTCTAATTTAAATGGGATGGAGAGACTATCATTTAGGGTTAGCGGTTGTTCGATATCATTGTTAAAAAAATATGAAAATCAAAATCAATAACAAAAACATAAAATCAACAACGAAAATCATTAAAAAAAAAATCAAATTTTAGTTAATTTCAAATAAGTCTCTTAAATCTTGATGATTTCAAATTAATCCCTCAAATACTTATTTATTTGACAAAATGATTCATACACTACAAATCTTCTTCAATTTTGCAATATAATTGTGATATTTAGAGAATACCTTCGATTGACATTTAATTCATCTATATTTTTTGATAAAATAAATAATGATTTGAATAAAATAATAATAAAATAGAACTGTCTTATTCAAAGATAAGGACAATTTTGTCTTAAAATAAATATATGAGGGAATCAATAGAAACTATAAAGGTTTTAAGATAAGAAATATATTATTTTATCCAATACATAATAATTTGAGCGATTAATTTGAAATTATGAAGATTTGATGGACTTATTTGGAATTAACAAAGATTTGAGGGACTTATATGACAAAAACCCAAATCGAAAGCACTTTAATAAATAAAATATTTATTTGTAAAGGAAATCTTGAATGTTACATTTGGATTAAACAAATAATTATTTTACATAAAATTGTCGTAAAATATTAGTCACAGATACGTATTTTCAAACGACGGAGATTACGGGACGATCGTCATTGTTTGGACTAAGTATATTATTGTCCTCATCGTCATTCATCCGAAACCGTACTAAGCCGCTTTCATCGAATTAGTACTTTATCGTTGTCGGAAGTCTCACACTAGTATCAATACGTCTCTTTGACCAAAATCAGTACGTCATCGTCATCATTATAGATGACATCAGTATGTCAAACTTTTCTTCGTCAATGACATCAATACGCCCACAGTTATCACCATCAGCAAATATCATCCCGTCTATAATGTTAGTTTATGTGTGCAATTTCTACATTTGTATAAAAATTGATGAATAAAACTCTATATTAGGAAATATTTATAATAATCTACTTAAAATTAAAACTAGGACAACTAATGCGGTCTATGTGTACAGTACTCAACCACAGATGGGAAACCAATGATATAGACTAGTCAAAACACCAAGTGCATTCAAGGTTAGAGATTCATAACAAGCAGGATGGGATGAATATAGATAACAAAATAATTAAGAATAATTCAAAAGAGGACTAGATACAGGTACTTCAAGGATCCAGTATAAATTATAAAGTGTAGCAGACTGAGTGTAACAGAATTGGTTTGCAACAAAAGTAGAATTACAAGAGAATAGGGATGCAGCAAGGCTGCCCATGTTGGAAAAAGGATCGGAGTAATGACCAAATCTATGATTCAAGGTTTCAAATCAATAATAGCTTGAAGATTGTATGAGAGGATCCCTGTCAACAACACAAAGATTTAAAGAGGAGAAAACAACAGCTGTCAATATCAATACTACAGTCAAGGATCGTAATTCCCTCGTCCTATAAAAGGGGATCCCTTTCAGACAAAGAAGGTTGACGATTATGAGAAGATTGATCATAAAGTGTGAAAGAAATCATTCATAGAAAAAACTTCAATCATCCTGCTGAGCTGAATTGAAGATTATTAAAAGAAGTTCACTACTCTATATCAAAATCACGACTGTAACAAAAGTAAGGCTGAATTTGTACAAGGGGTTGCTTGATCATTCTTAACAAGTTCTTAGTATCTTGTTTAAGGTTTAATGTAACGCCCCGATTTTCAAGTCCTTTTCTGAAAACCCTCATGGCATTACTACCGCTATGATCCCACAAACCCTAGCCAGACAATTCAACTTAACTCGGTTTAGAATAAATCCAAATGGAATACATTTAAAGTATTATCAAACTAGATCCACAAGTTTATTTATTTATTACATATTAAAGCAGCAGAAACTTAGAAATGTTGTCCCAAACATTAATACTAAAAACATGATCATAACTTAATCAAAATCCGTCCTCAAGTCTTACACCTGAAAAGATGGAAATCAAGAAACAGAAGAAAAACAACGCCGTGAGCTATACGAGCTCAGTAACGTGCCGGTCCCTTTTTCAGAAGAAGCACAAAAAGAAAAGAAGAGAAAACAGTCTGTCATGAGACCACAACAAAATCAGTCATGCAATTAACATTCATGACAGACCACAAATACCCTCTTGTTACCACTGTGACCTTGACCAAACATGTAAATCCATAGCTTTTTCTAAAAACTTAAAGTCAGGGGATCAACTTATAACGACGCCCAAGGGTATCCTGTAGCGAGATATCCCACTACGTGACAACCTCACAGGATTATCTACGCGTATAAGATGATTAGTCGTAACTACTCATCCCTGTACAGTTTAACCTGACATCTTCCCCAAGTCACAATGTAACAACTCAGTAGGATTAACAAACTCGGAGTTTAACCTCACCTCTCATGAATTCATTCCTATTTTGCATGTTCATCTTTAACATGACATCATTTATAGGATTAATCTGTATTAACCCTAACCTTTTGTTCATTATCGTGTGCCAAACCTTGTAAACCTAGCACTTGACTTTATCACATCCATATATCGTACAGGGTTAACGGAGAAAAACCTACCCAAACCCTAACATTAGGACTATCAATATTAGGTTATCATGAACTGTGATAAGCTACAAGTCCTACCACACCATCATACAATAACACAGAAATACAAACATAACACAACACAACATCACACAACGCACAAGGAAAAACTACACATCACGCATTAATATACAACTAGTATATTAACATGTATCGCCATCCAGACCAGAAATCTAAACGTTATCTTCTTATTGTAATTTCCTCACACGCACGCTCAACTTGTTCTTTACATCTCTACGGATGGAATCTCAAAATCCTATATCATGGCATGATTCACATATTTGTACATTTGTTTGTTCGCGTTACCGTGTTAAACATGTTTATTCATACTTCGTGCAAAACCATTAGTACTAATTGTGAGTGTTTTGAGTTGTTTTAGGATCAAAACGATCATTCTCGATCCAAAAGGTTCTGAGACGACATCCCGACCTCTAAGTCGGATATCTCAACCTCTGGAATGGGTGTCTCGTTGTGTGGAATGAATGTTCCTGCCTTTGAAGTGAGCTTCTCGGCCTTTATTTAGTTCTTGTCATGTTTATTCAGTTTTAGGCTTGTTTGATACATAAAATCATAGGTTTCCGTGTCTCACGAGCATAACTCGTCTTTTAGCTCATAAACGCATTTCAACCATCCATGACTTGTTTTCCTTACCGTTTTTTTTGTTATTAGCTACAAATGAACTCTATGAGACTAAGCTATGAGACTAGCAGCGCTACCCTCTTGTTAAAACGGTTTTGAGCTTGTTTTTTGCTTTTCTTTGACGTGATTAGCTCGACTTCACTCTTCCTTATTTTGTGGCTCGTGTCCCTCTCTCCCGGTCTATTCTCCTTCCTCTGATGATGATTCTCACTGTATCTTTGCCTTCTCTACCACCTTGTTGTGTTACTTGAGCCCAAAGAAAAATAAGGAGAAGAGAGAACAAGAGGAAGAAGAGAGGGAAGTGAAGATGAGAGTAAAGGAGTCTTGGTGTTGATCTTGGGTGGAGAAGTGATGGGCTTGGTAGTGGAGTGGATGTAGTGGGTTTGGTGGTGGAGTGGTTGGAGTGGGTGTAGTGGGCTTGATGATGGAGTGGGTGTAGTGGGCTTGGTGGAAGAGTTAGACGTAGTGGGCTTGATGGTGGAGTGGGTGTAGTGGGAGAAAAAGAGAAGAAAAGCGAAGTTGGTGTGGTAATTCAAAAAAAAAAATCCCCGTTCCGTTTAATCGTAGGACCAGTTAATCCCACATCTTCCACAGCCTTCGCTCAAATTTTACCACCACGCTTGAAAAATCATGTTATTAATTAACATATAATTTTTCAAATTTTTCCGCGATAAAAGTTATCCCAACTTCGTCACAAAGCTTAAAGTTATGAGCGTAACGTTACGTCTTAAAACTTTGAAACGAGATTTGTTTCTTACTTTTAATTTATTACAAAAGAGAAAACGCACATTTTCATTACAGATATTAATTTTCGAACTATTATTTGATTATAATTTTTATATTTATTTGATCGTAATTTTCTGGGACTTTTCATTTATTGTGAGCCGCAGACAATGTGATTGTGAAATACCTCCTGGTTTTGACTACACTGGTCATCAAGGGAAAACTAAAGTAAGCCTTGTTGGTCATTTGACAACGTTGTCTGAACCCATATAAATAGCCGTATTCTTTATTGCTTATCTCGTATTTAGGACTGTTAGAAATACATCTTGCTTACAAAGAGATCTATTAGACGTTTTATATATCGTTAGAACGTAAGTATACATATCGGTCATAGGTAATGAAAATGCTGAGTATCAAGTATCGTTCCTCGAGGACTCGTCTCTAACGATCGATGTTCTTATGTCTCCTAGGTCAAACAATCAAAACCAAGCGGTTGTTAATTTAACACTAGAGGTAAACTAGAAGAACGACCCTAAACGCTATATGAAGGGGTGTGATATGTATTGGAAAGGTAGGGTCGTGACTCATCCTTATCGCAGTCGTTGACCTTGACATTGCCACAAAGAAATTCATTAGAGTTAGAGTTCATATATTGAAGACAAGCATCAAGCTCATCTAATTAGAGAATGCTTTATCTTATTTTGAAGCATTGAATCTACATCGTAATCTTATAACATGAATCATGATCGCTCAATGCATTGAAAGTCTTGAATAACTTAAAGACGGCTTCTTTCCCTTTAATCCAGAGCTTTAACTCTTTACTTCAAACGTCCCTTGCGCCAAAAATCGAAATCTTACCTTTAAGGTAGCTACACCGTTTAGCGATTAAGGTTTTAGTTACAGTCGATTTCAATCGGAATTCGATTGCTAAAAGCCATCAGTGACCATTGTGTGATTGAAATTGATTGTAGCTAATCGACTACTATTTTGTAGTGCTCGTCTCAAGCGCAGCCTGTTCTTCATCATCGATCTCCGATTGCATTACCGTCGTCCTCTGATGGCTCATAACCTCATCCTTGCTCTTTTTTAGTTGTTTTCATGACAAAGAGGATCTTGTTATTTGCTGGATCTTTATTTCAAGAACAATTATGAGAAATTGGTGTTCAATGTAGCCAATAACGAGCCGGAAGAGAGAGAAACAGATTAAGAAAATGTTTAGTAGATGAAGAGTGAAATAAAGAGATGATGAACAATATTCCAACATGTGTCTCACATGTGATTCTATGGTGACATTATTGTCAATTTTTCTATATCCATTAATCTTTATTTCATTGAATTAACCAACTAAACATACACAAAAAACAAAATCAAATATTTCGTTATATATTTTCATTCATGCAGAATGAAATATATTTCATTTTTTTCTAACATTTCTACAATACGTACGCAACATAAATTGAAATCTTTTTTTCAATGTGTATGTATAGTTTTTGGGGTATATTTTTAATAATCCCTTCGATCCTTGGAAAAAATAAGAGTTTGATTGTGCGTCTTTATCAAGACGAGCTTTAATCCTCGTTGTAAGATGATTGAATATTATTGTATATAAATTTATTATGAAATATTAATCCTAATGTAATATAAAAAACGAAACTCAGGCAAAATATATTGGGAGTATTTGAAAAATTCAAAAATTGGCCATTTTCTCCTTTTTCCCGCTCAGCAGAATTCAAACAAATTTCAAAAAAACTTCAGACCTTTCCCCCCAATCAGAAATTATCCCCCTGTCCCCATTTCCTCCGTTTTCTTTCCTCCACGTGCTCTGCTTTCCTCCTCCCTTGCCTGCGCAGCATGAAGGAGCGAGTCAAACGCTGTAGCAGCGAGGCGGATCAAGATTCCGAAACCTCTTCGAAGCGAACCAAGAGATCGAATCCGGATGCAAACGAGGAGACAGAAGAAGCGGGGCCGAAAAGGGAGTCGAATGATGCGGAGAAAGATGAAGAGTGCAGGTTTATCGGAGAACCGATTCCGGTGGACGAGGCTCGAAGGAAATGGCCGGACCGTTACTTGTCCAAGGTTTTGTAGGAGTGTTCTCATGAATTTTGTTTTCGGGTTTTGTTTGTTGTTGTAAGAGATTGTGATGGTGATGTTGTTGGTTTTTGTGGTTTTGAAGGGAAAGATGGTGAGGAAACCTGTTTCGACAGATGGTTTTCGAAGGTAAATCGAGTGAGCAGGAGTCGAAGAGATAATGAGTTGGGTTTGTATTGAGGCGTAAGCCGCGTAACAAGGACGTGGTTTTGAGTTCAATACAAGTCTTAAACCATGGAGCCCTTAGAAGGGCGCAGCAGCACTGTGTATTAGCTCTTCCATTGTAGACTAAAGTTGCATTGTGAAATTCACCTGTGGTAGCGCTCCGATTGCTACAAATGTGATTTCCTTTGTTTTCCCATGTATCTGTGCCCATTGACCTTAATTTATGCATCTTAAGTGCCATAATTTGGAGGGTTTTTTTTCTCGCTGTGTCTTTGTATTCCTCTTTTCTTAAGTATGATTGTGCATGAATATGGAAATACTCTTTCTCCTTTAGTTTTTAAAGATGAGAGTTTATACTTTGATTGCATGTGAATCGTTTTCTACTATTGGTAGACATGTGTTAAGCAATGAACTATCAAAGTTTGATGCTTCCCTCGATCTTGGATATGTTGCATGGAGGTGGTTTGAATCATGTCCTTGCACCGGATAGGCGACTCAACAATAATTAAAGCAATAGCATGGTACCGAACAAGGCTGATCTTTCTTCATGTTTTGGTGCAGCGAGATGGTTGAAGTGGAGGTTCTGCAAGCAAAGTGTCATTACACAAAAGCTATGGTGGACAGGGTTGTCCTTAACCTTTACGATGATGCCTATGTCAAGGTAAAATCCTATCATAGTTGTGTTCAGAAATTTACCTTCAATTTATGGTAATTTGAGCAATGTCTGTGAAGATTATCGTGTCTTTCTGTGTACTAAATTACTGACCTAATCATTGATCATTCTACTTTCTCAGTGTTCTTCACTTGGAATGCCCCAACAGTTTTTAAACCATGTCAAGTGGGGCATGATTTGCATAATCATGAATGTGATAAACCATGTCTAGCGGAATAGGATTCACATTTGAATGAATCTTATAACATGTCGAGTGTACATAATGAGATGGTGTCTGCAGTGATTTTGAATTCAGATTCTCTTATTGCTTTATTGACTTGAAGGCTGAAGAAGGGCAACCGGACTATATTGCTAAAATTATTGAATTCTTTGAGACCAGCGATCATAAACTATACTTCACGGCTCAATGGTTCTATAGAGCTCGGGACACTGTAAGCGTTTTCACATGCTATGCTATTTTCCCCTTGCTTATACACATACATTCTGCAATCGTCTCTCACTTATTGTTATGTAATGGGTTATCTTAGGTGATTAAAGATCATGGGGGTCTTGTGGACAACAGACGAGTATTTTTCTCGGACATTAAAGATGAAAATCCATTGGATTGCATCATGTCTAAAGTCAAAATCGCGCGGCTTGCATCTACTGTATGTGGTCAAACTTCCACTGAAAGTGTTAGTGTTTGTGTTGCTCTGTGTGGATCCATCTGTTATTGTAACAGATTCCTGCACTTCATTTGCTATACAGGTTGACCCCAAAATAAGGGAAACAAAACTGGAAGCTTTTGATTTATATTGTGACATGAAGTACTCATTGCCATATCTTACGTTTACAAATTTCAATCCAGGTAAGGATTGAGTTCTAAGTTCTGACATACTCACTCTTCATTTGAAGATCACTAAATTTGGTTTTGCCATAAGTCTGGCATGGCCGTTATGGTCATTCAATTGGAATTGATAAAACTAAATCATGTCATGTACTCAGAATCTGAGAATCACAACGGAGACAGTGAGGCAACCTCAACAGTTTCCAGTGAGAGTTCAACAACTGATGTTAAACCTTGTCTTGGAAAGCATCTCCAAGCCAATGAACAACAGAAATCGGAGCTCACTTTATTGGATTTGTATTCTGGTTGTGGCGCCATGTCTACTGGGCTGTGCTGTGGGACAGCAATATCTGGTTCAAACCTAGTAACTGTGAGTTTCTTCATCTGCCTAGTTTACAATACCCCCTTATTCTTTCCTCGAGATGATCCATCATACTATCCATCTGAATTCCTCAGCGCTGGGCTGTTGATCTGAATCCTTATGCATGCCAAAGTCTAAAAAAGAACCATCCAGAGACAAAGGTACTCGCTTGTTTTGTATATGTTGTTAATATTCACAGTGGCCTTCATTTCATGATAATGAGGAAATGTGTTGTATGTCCTTAAGGTGAGAAATGAAGCAGCAGAGGATTTTCTTTCATTGTTAAGGGAATGGGAGAAGCTTTGTAAGGAATTCTTATTGCTTCAACCACAAGACACAATTGATAGAAGTTTTTTGCCTACCGCTGTGGAGAGTGATGAAGATAAAGAATTAGAAATGAAAGAAGATTCTCCAGATGACGGTGAAGAATTTGAAGTTGAAAAGTTGCTGGATATATGCTACGGAGATCCTAATAACATTAAGAAGAAAGGGATTTACTTTAAGGTATTCATAGCTGATATTGCTGCATAAATTATAGAATCTGCTATGTGTTATGATCGAAGTTACTTTGATTCCAAAGTCATTAGGAAATAACGTTATTAACCTTGTCTGGTTAATTACATCAACTAAATTATAGAATTTGCTATGTGTTACAAATTACGATCGAAGGTACGTTGATTTCAAAGTCATTAGTAAATAATGTTATTAACCTTGGCTGGTTAATTAGACCAACTACAATATAGCAATCAATTATAACGGAATATAAGACACACAAATAGAAGGAAACAGAGATTTAGGGTGAATTTATCTTGAGAAAAATCACATGCAAGTCTTTGGCAACCATGAAATCGACTAATCAAAGATGTGATACAAAGAACTATACATGAACACCAAGAGTTCTACCAGAGGTAGAAACACACCTCTCCTAATTTAAATCTCTCATGACTCATGTTACGAATGTGTCTGTTAATAATAAACACAAACAATAATAAGTGCGCAAAATTAAATGAGACAAAGAATTTTACGTGGAAAACCTTGCGGGAGAAAACCACGGGCGATCGTCGACGACGAAAAATCCACTAACAAAATGAGAAAATACAAAAGAAGTACACTCAAAATATTGAAAATCTCACAATAAGGGATAGAGATAATAATCTCTAAACAAATCCTTTAAACCCTCAATATATTTTTGTGGGTATATGTGAATAGTAACCTCCTTTTTATATCTCTCCCACTTGTTTTTTCTCTCCTTTCCCATTTCCCCCAAATTCTTTATGAACCTTGCCCGGCTCTTCTCCCCTTCTTTGTGCACGGCTCCCTGCCTCTCTTTCTCAATCCTTTCAAATTCTTTTCGGTCTGATTTCTCTCCATCAATCCTCTGTCCGTATTTATAGCAAATGAGTCTTAATCAGGAAGAGACGTGTAAGTTTCTTTCGCCTGATAAAGACAAAGACGGTTGGATGAGGACAAAGGCGACGACGGCAGGTCAAAGACGGTGAGTTTGAGTCACCATCAACAACTCACTCTTAAGGTGTGTTTGGATCGAAGGAATGACTTTGGTATGAAATGAAATATCGTAATCTGTTAGAATAAAGTTCGAAAGGGAAGGAGTTGCTCTCCATCTATGTTGTTTGTCTGTTTGGTTGGCAAAGTCGGAGTGAAATGCTCTTTTTTATGAATGAAATTAAAATTAAATATCAATTTCACTAAATTTAATTTAGATTTGGTTATAATAATTTTTAAATAATAATTAAAACAACATTAATTCAAAATTTTATTTCATTTTTATTTGAATTAAAAACAAATTTCAATTTTTAGCTTAATTATAAGTCAAATCAATAAATTTTACTTTTACGTTAATGATAATTCAATTGCAATTTCTCTTAATTATATTTTGATTAATCATTCCATTTTATTTTATATTAATTTTGTTATTTTATTGGTTTTTGTTAGTAAGTTTTTATATTATATTAATTTTATATTTTCTTATATTTTTTAAATTTAATTTCATAAGTAAGGTTTGAATAAAACTTAATATATAAATCCGATTGAGAAAATTACCCCGAGATACCACTCAAAGGATTTATTTTCGCCCCCTTCTCTTTTTCCTCGTAGTTGTTGTCTCCCCTCGTAACCAACGATGAGGATTCTTTGCCTTATGCACCTCAACGATGCTGTATTGATGAGATGGTGATGGCAGATAGTAATGGCGATAGATGGTGATGAATTAGTGGGGCTTTTGATGGCCGAGGACAACACGCTGCTACAATAATTTTCGATGAGGGCAACAGAAGTCTGAGATGGCTGGTGGAGTGGGTGGTTCGAATATGAAATTTAATTAGTGTTAAAATTTACGGTTTGAATTTTTATATGGGTAAATTTGTAATGAAATAATTTTAGTGGTAGTAGTTGAGAATGAAAAGTGATATTATTTTTGTGTAACAAAAATTCTAAAGGGATTGATGTTATAAAAAAACCTTCAAAGAGGTGTCTATGAAAAAACAAATTCTATCCCTTGCGGAATCAACGACTCTTGACCCTCTTGGCCGGAAACAAAATCACCACATTGCGAGGAATACGATAATGGGCGGAAAGGAGTATTTCTATTCCATGTGCAAACTAAACGCCCCACTTTTTCTATTCTGCCAAATAACTATTCCATTATTCCTCGGTTCATGCGATGTAAACAACACGTTAATGTGTTTGAACAAAGCACAAGTATAAGAAAAGCTCACTAATTCCCCTTGCTTGCTCTGCTGAATATTGTTCCAAACCTTGGCTACATATAACCAAATGTAAGCCCTTCAAGGGACAAGAGAGTCACTTATTTAGTTTGAACTCAATTCAAACTATTTTGCATCATCATTTACATCGTGGTTGTGCAAACATTGCTCACGTTAAACCATATTGTTATAACACATCATAATTTCTAAACTTGTCGCATGGAAATCTAATTTCATTTTCTTCATTTTTTTAATTGTAAAGGTACGTTGGAAAGGATATGATCCTAGTAAAGACACTTGGGAGCCTATCAAGGGTTTAAGGTAAATTCTCTGAACTTTTGCTCAACGATCTATTTCAGTAGCAGTCTAAATAAACATTTCATATCTCTTTGATCTTCATAGTGCGTTTATACTTCCTGATGAAATACAAGGGCAATAAAGTGTTAAATAAGGTTATCTCCTAAATGTGACTGCTGCTTATTCTCCCTTAATTTATGCCATATGTACATCAGAGACTGCAAAGAAAGCATACAAGATTTTGTTGAAAGAGGATATAAGACGAAGATATTGCCTCTTCCAGTAAGCTACTCCGTCGCTTATTCTTCTTTTTTACTGCCTCCATCCCTCCACTAATTTTCACATTTGACATTCAACTCAGCATAACTAGGTAACTAGTGCATCTAAAAGCACTTCATTTGCCTCGTGGATGAATTAATAAGCACTAACGGTTGTGTAGAGGGATGTCGATGTTATATGCGGTGGGCCACCATGCCAAGGGATTAGTGGTTTTAACCGCTTTCGAGAGAGACAAGATCCTCTGAAGGATATGAAGAACCGTCAGCTGATAGTGTTCATGGACATCGTCAATCACTTGAAGCCAAGTTATGTTCTAATGGAGAATGTTGTAGATTTACTTAAATTTTCTAGTGGGTTCTTGGGGCGATATGCTGTTGGTCGACTTGTGGGCATGGGTTATCAATCACGTTTAGGAATTATGGCTGCTGGGTCTTATGGTATTCCCCAAGTTCGACTGCGAGTATTTCTTTGGGGTGCCCATCCGACAAAAGTGAGCTTTCTGATTTAGTTATCATCTTATGCTTCCATATCTACTTGCCTTAATATGTAAATGCGAAAACACGAACTTGTTCTCTTAGAAGTACTGCCCTGAATTTTGCAGAAATTACCGCAATTTCCTTTGCCCACTCACAATATCATTGGGAAAGCTATTGTTCCTGTAGAGTTTGAGGTATGAAGAGCTTTGTTTTTTCTCTTTCTTTTGAAAGAAAGACAAGGTGATGGCTTTATGCAAAAAAAAAAGAGGAAGTACATAATGCATTCTGCGTCCCATGCAGGATATTTATGTCTCTTTTGGCAAGGATGGAACTTCTAAGTTGGAAAAAGCTCTTAATCTAGAAGATGCTTTATCTGATTTACCCAAGGTGTGTTCTGTGGCATTTTTTTTTTCAAGTTACTCCAGCAAATACGCATTACTCGCCTGCATTCTAATAGGAGAATACACATCCAACAATTTGCTTGTCTATGTAGGTCACGAATTGTGAAGATAAGGATGAAAGACCTTACGAAGGAGCTCCTCGTACAAACTTCCAGAAATACATAAGACTTAAAAGACAAGGTGAGTCACTTGGCCTTCTCTCCTCAAATCTCTTGTTAATAAAGAACAAGACAAGGTTTGTTGTATTGGAACTATTAAGGGATCGGTTTTTGTAAAAAAAGATATGCTTCACTAATACGAACTGATACGTGATATTTTTACTCATTTTGTTTAGTAAACTACGCATCAAATCATATGAAATAGTTCATATCAAAGAGAAAGATTAACAACAAATAAGAAAATAACATAAAAAGTAGAAAACCATCGACTCCAAAGTTTAAATGTCATGTCAAAACAGATCAAGTACAAAAGAATATTGGGAACATGTCAAACTAACATACAACAATACAA
Organism: Drosera spatulata; assembly: GCA_035668315.1. Taxonomy (NCBI): domain Eukaryota; kingdom Viridiplantae; phylum Streptophyta; class Magnoliopsida; order Caryophyllales; family Droseraceae; genus Drosera; species Drosera spatulata. The sequence continues at coordinate 6,939 of JAOVYX010016397.1, read as the reverse complement.
GGCACTTTAAATAAATGAAGATTGACGACCGGCTTCATGTTACTTTCAAAGGGTAGGGATAGTGGTTTTGTGGGTCTCAGTCAAATGGAGAAACAACTAGGATTCAGCCTAAGTGAAACGTATCTTCTGTATTGTCTTGTATTGGCACAATACACGATATGTATGTGTATCGACTGATACACCTTTGAAATGTTGGAATCACTCGAATCAGGGTTGTATCGGAATCGGTTTCGTAAAAAACGATCTGTATTGGACTGTATCGTTCGATACATATCGATATAGCAAACCATGGAACAAAAATTCGATACATAAAACTTCCTGTGCATGGTTCACATTGACTCCTGCAGTAAGATTATTTTGTTGCATTTGGAAGTGTAAATTTCAAATCAATTTGTATGTAGATATAGTAGGTCTCAATGGCTCAAGTCAACCAATGGCTAAGCCTCCAGCTCTATATGATCACCGCCCCAAGAAAATGAGTGATGATGACTATCAAAGAGTATGTCAAATTCCGAAGGAAAAGGTGTGATAATGAAACCATCTATTTTCTCACAAGGTTTTCAGTTGAAGCAAAACCATGAAGCATCACTGACTGAACTTTTTTGTCAGGGTGCAAACTTCAGAAATCTACCTGGTGTAGAGGTCGGAGAGGATAACAAAGTTCGATTGAACCCTTCAATGGAAAGGGTGTACCTTCCATCAGGAAAACCATTGGTTGAGTATATCTGTATCGCTAAAACATGTCTTACGTGTTGCATGTTTCTCTTTGGAACATCAATCCTGACTAGTTTTCCTGTTCTACATTTAGGTCCCGGATTATGCTATTACGTTTGTTAAAGGGAAATCCACCAAGTATGCAAGCCAATTGTTGCCCAGCATGGGTTAAAATGTTGTTATTGGATGAGACATTTAATTTATCTTCTTGTTAATTGATGCTCGTATTTCAGGCCTTTTGGCAGATTGTGGTGGGATGAAATTATAACGACTGTCGTCACTCGAGCCCAACCTCATAACAGGGTACTGGTTTGAATTTGAACTGTTTATGATTCTCCAATATGAGCAAATTTAACTTATCATTTACCTACAATTTTTCTGTACAGGCCTTATTACATCCAGAACAGGACAGAGTTCTAACTATTCGAGAAATTGCAAGGGTTCAGGGGTTTCCGGATTGCTACCGACTGTATGGACTAGTGACAGAAAGGTATATCTGAGTTTGCTATGGACTGAATTATCTTGCATTACTTTCTAAGGACTTTTTCTTTGCCCTTGATTTCGATCGCTCTTTTGCCGAGCTCAGTTTCTTGACTAAACAAGAAGCGTTAGATGCTAAGGAGGTTTCTTGATGGGTGAGGAGCACCAAGATTGCTGCTTGCATTCTTAACTTCCTACTGAAGCTGTTGTGCCCACTTTATGTTGGAATTACTGTTGTACTTCCTAGTTCTACCAACTTTGAGCTTATATAGCTCCACTCTGGAGCTGTACTATAATACTGTGAAACCGCAGGTACATTCAAGTTGGTAATGCGGTTGCAGTTCCAGTTGCTATGGCTTTGGGGTTTGCAATGGGCAATGCAGTCCAACAACTCTCCGGTGATGAACCACTCACTATTGTCCCTCTGAAATTCCCTCTGTCACTGTCCCGGGAAGAGAAGGTTGAGAATTCGGCAGTGAACTTGTGACATGGGAGAAAATATCTAACGTAGAACATTGTTCTTGATGGCCATTCTTCACCGTTTTCGCATTGCGTTTTCTCCCCTGATTCTGTTTTCACCTACATTCTATCTTATCCGAGAGAAAAATAGAGTGTTGCTACTGCATGATTCGATGCCATGAATTCATGAACTCTTTTCAGCTTATGCTACAGAAGATCTCTTCCAGTATATTAGTAATTTTTTTTTTCCATAAAAAGTGCAACATTGCATAATAATTATATTATTTATTATGTATTTTAATATGTTATTTTTTATTATTAAATCGTATGATATGAAATTCATTTTGACCTAAGATTATAATACGTAATTTAAGTTATTTTTTATGTTTCATAATAATTTTGCTAAAATTATTACTCCTATTTGATTGTCCTGCATATCATTTATAATGCGGAAATTTTATTGCTTACGTGAAAGAATATGGGTCATGCAGATATCGGACAATAGATCTAATTTCATCTCAGAATATCGTGATGAAAATCTAGAGAAGTTCGAAAAGTTTTAGAATTTTATCTTTGACCAAAATCTTGTGTGAAATCATACAGTAAAATGATTATGGTGATGATGAGGTGCTTGAAGTCGAAGTCTTTGTGAAGGATCTGCTCGAGGAGATCTTGATCATAACCAAGCCATCAAAAGAAATTGTTCGTTCGAAGGATAATCAACTTTTTATCAATGTATCTTTTGATGAGACAAAACCTCAAAAATCTCGTCTTACTTTGAAGCCTAACAAAATCGTGATTTTCACATCAATAATTTTTAGGAAGCATTTTAGCTTTATAATGAGGAGTTATACTTTGAAGAAAGAAAAGGGGAGCAAACATATCGTCACCTTTCTAATATTCATTCCTTACTTCGAAGTTTAGCCTCATCTTCTTCAACAAGTCATCAAATACTTAACAAACTCGAGTAGAGTTTCGTCTAATCGAGAGAGAATGACGCAGGACATTAGATTCAACCTGATTTTTTTTTTGTTATTTTCTTATTTCAAAATTTTATTTATTTTTGTAATTTTTATATTTTGGTTAACTTAAGTTAGATTAAGGAAACTAGGATTAATTTTGCTTATTAGCAAAACTAGTTTCGGGTATATATTTAACATCCTTATGGGGTTGTTGTCATAATTAGTTAATGTATTCAGATTATTCAGAATTCCACGTTTGAAAAAAAGAAACTTGTTCTCGTAGTTATCGATTTAGTCTTACGCTTTAATCTTGTGTGTTCGTAGTCGCTACTTTGCATCACTTCTGCAAAATTATCGTGGAACATTAATGATACTCCCTCTGGCTATTCAAATTACGACGTGTTAATTTGATACAATAATTTATGTGTGGGTTGAATGTAAAAAAATGGACAAATTTGTCCTTATGAATATGTGAGAGAAAGAAATGAGAGAAAAAAGGAAAAGAAATGATGATGAGGTGATTTTTTATGATATAAGGTAAAGATATTTTGACAGTTTTATATGAAAAAATTATTGAATAAAAAAATTTATAATTTGAATGAGACAACTCAAAAAGAAAAATATTAACAATTTGAATGAATACGAGGGAGTAATTTAAGTTGCACACTTTGACCATGGGACAGAGACATGATTTTGTTATTAAGACGAAATACAAAACTTCTAAAAATACATATTAAATAATATAGAATGTTAAATCGTTGCAAGATAAATGAGACAGATGCTATTCGCACTTGAATAACTATCACAACGCAATCTTTTGAATTGAATTTGTGAAGGTTGAGATCAGAGACATCGTATCTGAACCTTGTCCATATTGCAATAGTCTATTTTGCAAGAAAGTGTTCAGCGTTCAGACGAACACTACAGGAAGAATTGCAGTGCCAATCCGTCAAGTTGACTAGCCATGCGTGATAATGCAAAAATTGTAACTGGTACATAGTCACCAAGCGTCCCGTCATCACATTTAGACGTACATGAACTCCCCCCCACGTAAAGCATTCGCAGCGCCTCTCCTCTCTTCCTCCAGCTCTTTCTCCCTCTCCTTCCAGCTCTCATAAGCGTGATCATCCGTTGGCAGTTCATGCCGACAGATGGGACAGGAATTATGCTCATCTAACCATGGCTTTAAACAAGGAGGGTGAAATGTATGCTTGCATGGTAACTCCTGCATCTCGTCACCAACGACCAACTTCTCCTTGCAAATAGCACACTCTGCATCTTCTCCAACTTTTATTAGTACATCTTGGTTGACCTTTATCACTGGAAGCTTGGCCACAGCATCCTTGCTCGCAGGTGGCGCTTTTCGTCCAGTGGTAGCACCGTTATCATCTAAAAACTCTGGAATCGCATCCTCCATGCTCTCAATTAGCCCTTGAAGTAGAGTGCCCAAGTTCTCTGGTGTAGCAGCTGCCCCACCGTTGCTCCCTGAATCACAAGAAAAATGTTGCTTAATGGTAACACACGAACACACAGAGAGAGTCTATTTAAAAATACACATGGAATCTATCCAAAATATATACCAAGTACAGAAAAACAAGTCATACAAACAACTCAAGTATAAGCTAGATAAGGCTCATGATCTTTAGTACAACAATTTGACAGTGTAGATCTTCCAAATACAATTTGAAGAAATTCTGGTTCTAGGAATTAGGAACATTCAAAAAAGCGTCTCAACCAATAATTCGGATCATCATGCATTTATGTTAATTGTTACATCAGCAAATCATGACCAAAATCTAGCAGTGTAAATTTCGTCTAGTATTATAGGATAACATTCCGGGTCTCGGCCACCAATCACATACCTGGAGCCATAACTTTCTCCACGCTCTGATATATTGACTTTCTATCGTCATTCGGCATGTCAGCTATTCTTATTGGTGCCATTAAAGAAAGTTCAACAATAGATTTCTTTCAAGCCCATGCCATCTATTGCAACTTTACTTAAAAGTGAGTGGATATGAGCCTCCTCAGTCTAAGAATACAGCATTACCAAAATAATTTACTAGAAGTTCCCAGAAGCGCTCAGGTGCAAAAGAAGAGTAAGTCATTCCATCACTATCTACCGTCCTAAACCTAAACATAGTTCCGCCTTCTACATTATATAAAAGAAAACAAGAAAATCTTGCAGGCAGCAGCACACGACATAGAAAATGCTATTGAACTTCCTAGCAGAAATTTCTTCCCCAGACTGTGTAAACCTGATGCGAATGCTATTACTGACGAACAATTGGCATTGGTATTTCATAACCTGATGCGAATGCTGAAATCATTTTCTTCACCTTTACAAAATGAATCTATCTGCAAAATTAACATATCAGAACATGATCAACTTCATCCCATTAACCAAAGCAAAATCACAACGATGACAAAAACCAATCTAATTCATCCCCTAAGTCTCAGCATAACCTACAACAAGACCAAGTTCACAATCCCATCAAGCAGAGTCAGTTTTACCTTGCTGAGAAGACTCTGCAGTTGCAGCCAACGAAGCCACAAGATTCTGATGCATGAGCCACGCGGGTTGAGGCGGCTCAGGATCAACCGTCAAATGTCCCTCAAACAAATAGCCTCCTCTCCCTCCCCCTAGCCCGCCATTCCTCTCTCCCATCTCCTCATCCTGATTCAACTCCTTCCTCAAACCCTCAATCAAACCCCTAACATGCTTCCTCTCTGCCGCATCCGTCACAGCTCGCTCGGCCTCCTCGAATAGCCGGAGGCCGGCGATCAGGTACCCTGGCGTCGTGTACCTCGTCCTCAGCACGGTGGCAACACGACACACGGCCGAGTAGAACAGTTTACGGGTGGAGGCCGAAGAGGAAGCGTAGTTTTCGATTAGTAGGGATTTGATCGAAGCAACTGCTCCCTCGAAGGTCTGCTTCTTCCCCAACTGCTTCTGTAATTCCTCTAATTGCTTCCTAGTGGAATCATCTTCAGACGCCATCGCCTCTATAATTACTGTTCTGTCCTCAAAGATGCTTAAAATTGCAAGAATTTGGAACCAACAACCCAAACCCTACAACAAGAAGAACAAACCCAGTTAATCCTGTTAGGTCTGAGAAGGGCGAGATGTACTGAGACTTCCCCTTGTCACAACGACAGAGAGACAGTTTCCTGATACCCTCAGGAAACAACCCTATTAGAAATCATATAGATGCTTGATACAAAGTAAGGTAGGTTTGATTCGGGAGTGGAGAGATGCGAGATTGGTATTACCTCTTGTAGGAGATCTTTGCTTTGAAATTGATACAAAGATTTATGATGTTCCGATCGGTGAATGAATTTTCGAAGTGAAATGACGATTTGCTTTGAGGATGCAGTGTGGAGGAGATGGTGATAAAGAGGAGCTTGCTTGGGTGAAAGGAAATGAGGAACATGCGGGATGGGAAAGGTCCAACTTGGGCTTGGATTTGGAGATATGATGATGACTACATGGAACATCCTCCATTTCAATAAAATTTTGACTTTACTGACCACGTCGTTGTCAATTTGACCTCTACGAAAATAAAATATTATATTTTAAAAAATTATCATAAAGTATTAACGATAATTTAAGTTTATATTTTAATTTTGGGTAGGTAATATAATTTTATTGCATCGAAAAAAAACCGAATATCTTCAAAATAAATATAAAATAATATATCTATCAATAATTTTTATAACGTATCCATATTTCTTTTTTTTGTTTTTGAAAGATTATCCATATTTCTTATTATTAAATGCGCATCGATACAAACCTCCGTTTATCTATCAAATATCGTTTGATCGTCCCATAATATACATGCATACAGTTAAAGCACATGAATTAAATAGTCACTGACGTTTTATGATAAATTTAGGGGAAAAAAATTGATCGTCCCGCAAGATAGATCAATTTTTGTCAAAAGAAATTCAAAATTTTGCAATAATAATGGGATAAAGACAGTAAATGATAAGCGACGGTACAAAAGTAATAAAGGCGTCGATGGCAATATCTTCAAGAGAGTAAATAAAACAAAAAATTATCCAAACCTATAATTTTGAAAAACTAATTCCAAAAACAAACATACGGAATCTTATTCCCCAAAACATACAATTTCATCACATTCACCTCTCTCTCCTTCCTCCTCGTCAACCTTCTCCAAAACTGTAATAACTCGAAATATGGGTATTAAATATATATACAAATGTATACATAACGCTATTTAAGAGTACGAACGATATAATGAATACGTAACGTTATACTGGTGTAACGTATGTATTTAACAAATACGCGTGTTAAATATAA